>PVJS01011561.1:40000-45530 GCA_004027185.1 Glis glis | reverse complement strand
CCTCCTCCTCCCCCTCTTCCTCCTTCTCCTTCTCCTTTTTTTTGTGTGTGGTACTGGGGATTGAACCGAGCAACACGCTACCTCCGAACTACACCCCCATTCCTATTTTATTTTTTATTTTGAAACAGGGTCTCACTAAGTTTCTGAGGGCCTCACTAAATTGCTAAGGCTGGCCAGGAACCTGCAATCCTCCTGTCTCAGCCTCCCAAGTACTGGGATTACAGGTGGGAGCCATCATGCCCAGGTTCTACTTTTCTTTCTGACAGGGCAAATTAAATTTCTTAAGAAAAACCAGAAAGTTCAGTGTTTTAAAAACATAAGTACTATTATAAAGAGCTTGTTGTTGTTGATGTTGTTGTTTGGGGTTGTTTGTTTTTTGCAGTAGTGGGGATTGAACCCAGGGGCACTCTACCATTGAGCTACATCCCCGGCCCTTTTTATTTTTATATTGAGACAGGGTCTCACTAAATTGCCAAGTCTGTCCTTAAACTTGCAATCCTCTTACCTCAGCCTCCCAGTTGCTGGGATTATGGACCTGTATCTTGTGTTAACTTTTTTCTTTATTTGGTGATTCATTGAAAAATGCTTTATCCTTGCTGGGTAAGGTATTGCAGGCCTGTAATCCCAGCTGCTCAGGAGGCTGAGGCAGGAGGATTGTAGGTTTGAGGCCAGTCTGCTCAATTTAGTGAGAATTGGTAGCAAAATGGTAGAGAACTTGCCTGTCATGCATTGACCTCTTGCATGAGTATAAAAAGGTAAAAAAGGCTTTCTCCTACCTGCATCCTTGTTCAGGAGGGGTTATGTAATTCTAAGAAGAAGAAAAATCTTTATTTATACAGACTTTTATGTGAAAGGTTTACCATCTTTATCTCCCATTATTTTTAGCAACCTATAACTATGTATTCATCTTACTGCTTAAGTGTATAAACTGATGCTCAGAGACCTGATTTAATTTTCCTAAAATCACATAGCTGTTAAGTATCTAACAAGTAATAAGCACATGGAATTAAATGTAGATCTTCATGTCAAAAAGCTAGCTTGGGCCAGGTGTGGTGGTGCATGCCTGTAATCCCAGTACTTGAGACGCTGAGTGAGACAAGAGGATCACAGGATCAAAACCAGCCTCAACAACTTAGCGAAACTATCAGCAACTTAGTGAGACCCTTTTTCCAAGTAAAAAATTAAAATAAAATAGGGCTTGGGGTGTAGCTCAGAGGTAAAATGCCTCTGGGTTCAATCCCCAGTACCACAAACAAAAAAAGCAAACTTGGTCTTTAATCCTATTGCTTAGGAACAGAACTGCATATTCTGAGAAGCACAAGAAGGTAGGAAAGTGGTCCAGTGATCCAATTTTACTCAGATTTACCAAAAGTGCAAGCCAATTTCTAAAGGAAGTGAAGAAAGCACTATTATTATTATTGTTGTTGTACTGGGGATTGAACCCAGGGATGTTCTACCTCCAAACTATACCCCTAGCCCTTTTGATTTTATATGTTGAAACATAAATTGTTAAATTGCTAAGGCTGGTCTTGAACCTGCAATCCTCCTGTATCAGTGTCCTGAGTACTGAGATTACAGGCATGCGCCACCTCGCCTGATAGAAGCATAGGATTTCCATTTCCCTCTAGGTGTGCTCTGGTACATTGTGGAAACTAGGTTCTTTAGGATGGGTAGAATAAGAGGAAGCAAAAGGCAAATAGAAAAAAAAATGCTTTCTTTGATTTGTGGAGGTCTGGGAAGTTGTAGTCTTATTTACTTGTCTTTTAGAGAGAGATTTTTAATTGACCTCTTGGAATTTTCAAAACTTGCTTCCAAAACACCATTTTTGTCAGGCGTGGTGGCGCACGCTTGTAATCGCAGTACTTGGGAGGCTGAGATCAGAGGATCCGGGTTCGCCGGCTTAGTGAGGCCCTCCGCAACTTCGTGAGACCCTGTTTCAAAATAAGGAATAAAAAATAGGGCCGGGGGTGTAGCCTGGAGGTAGAATACCCCTGGGTTCAATCCCTGGTACCACCAAAAAAAAAAAAACCACTTTTTTTGTGTGAATATGTAACTTTGGGAAAAGTCATGGTGCATCTTCACAATGAATCACAAGAAGACTTGGGAGAAGTATCCTTGCTCTGAGAAGAGGGGCTACATTATGTTACTGAGTTGGAAGTGAGGTAATTATTTGCAACATTAATTCAGAGCAATGGTTCCCAACCCCTTCCCAATATCCCAAGAAAAACATAATGATGATTCATTACACAGGGAAATGTGAGAGGGCTTAGCAATAAGTATCCATGTGATTAATGGTCAGAATTAAATTTATATGTGTCTCCAAGTCTAACTATTGAAAATTATCATACAACCCACCCACAGTAATAAAACCTGTTTATAGTAAGCTAGACCAGTAGTTCTCACTGGGAGCTGTCTTGCTCCTCCTCACCTCCAGGAACATTTGGCAATGTCCAGAAACATTAATTGAGTATGACAGCTGTGAGAGTGTGGGTGCTACTGGGATCTAGAGGGTAGAGGGTATAGGATATGTCACTGCATATCCTATACTACACAGCAAAGCCCCACAGGAAAGGAATTATCTGGCCCAAAAGATAAGTATTGCTGAAGTTGAAAAACCTTGAGTAACACCAACAATTATTGTGAAAAGCAGGGATAATGAACTTTGGAAACTCAATCATTATAGAATCATCGTCACACCATTGTCTGCATCCTTTCTCCAAAGCTATCCTTTAAGCCAGGCATAGTGGCATAAACCTGTAACCTTAGTACTTGGGAGGCTGAGAGGTTCAAGGACAGCCTCAGCAAGTAGCAAGATTCTCAGCAACCTAGCAAGACTTTGTTTCAAAACAAAAAATAAAATAGGTTAGAGGTAGAATGCCCCTGGGTTCAATCCCCAGTACTGTGCGCGCGCACTCACACACACACACACACACACACACACACACACAAAAGCTATCATTTAATGGTAGCTTTGCAAGTTATTTGTGAACAATCATCTTAGAGTATTATTTTTTTATTTTATTTGTTTGTTTGTTTGTTTGTTTGTTTGTTTGGGTACTGGGGATTGAAACCAAGGGCATTCTACCTCCGAGCTACACCCCCAGCCCTATTTTATTTTTATTTTGAAATAGGATCTTGCTACATTGATGAAAGTCTCACTACTTGCTAAGGCTTTCCTTGAACCTACAGGCCTCCTGTCTCAGTCTCCCAAGTATTTGGATTACAGGCAGGCACCACCACATCCGGTTCATCTTAGAATATTGAATTTAAGAATAAGGAGAAATTAGCCCGGCGTGTTGGCACATGCTTGTAATCCCAGTACTTGGGAGGCGGAGACCGGAGGATCCGGGTTCACAGCCAGCCTCAGCTACTTAGTGAGGCCCTCCGCAACTTCTTGAGACCCTGTTTCAAAATAAAGCATAAAAAATAGGGCCAGGGGTGTAGCTCGGAGGTAAAACGCCCCTGGGTTCAATCCCCAGTACCACAAAAAAAAAAAGAATAAGGAGAAATTAAGATCATACTGACCTTATTGTATAAATATCATAATTAATAACTATTTACAGATTATTAGTTATAGACTTTGGTCATAACTCTATATGTTTTTTGGCATTCACTCGTAATATCCAAGAAACTATCCAGTTCCAACTGGTTCCACACTCTGCAGGATCTTCCTTAAATCCTCCTAGCCCAGACTCTATGCCCTATAAATATCTTTTCCTGATTTCTCCATTTTGAAACATCATAAAACTGTCAGGGCTGTGTTTTCCTTTACTACAAAAAGACTAATTTATAAGCTTTGTTTGATCAGTAAGGTTTGGGTTGGTCTTTTGAAAAATCCGTTAACATTTTTTATCTTTTGAACAACACACTACAAATTCACCATCACCTATATAGATTATTTCTCCTTTCCTGTTGCAATAAACCATATTTTTTCTACATTGTATTACTTCCAATTTCTGCTAGGCTTTTAGGAAATCCTAGCCTAGAGATCAGGGGTTGGCAAACATTTCCTATAAAAATATAGGTAATTAATACTTTAGGCTTTACTGGCCATATTGTCTCTCTTGACACTAACTCTGCTGGACTATATTTGGTTGTATATACGTATGTTCTAATAAAACTTTATTGACAAAAATGGGCTGAGTTTGTCAATGCCTGATATAGATTGTCTCCTATTTCTCTCCAGTATTGAAGCTATCCCTCAATCATGGCCTTCTAAATTTGACTTTTAGAAAGTGAAGGAGCCAGGTATGGTGGCACATGTCTGTAATCCCGGTACTTGGGAGGTTGAGACAGGAGTAACACAGGTTGAAGATAAGCTTTAGCAATTTAGCAAGACTCTCAGTAACCTAGTGAGACATTGTTTCAAAACAAAAAAATTTAAAAAGGGCTGGGAAGCCGGGCGTGGTGGCCCACGCTTGTAACTCCAGCATTTGGGAGGCTGAGACAGGAGGATCGCAGGTTTGCGGCCAGCCTCACGAACTTGTGAGGACCTCTGCAACTTAGTGACACCCTGTTTCAAAACAAAGAATAAAATAGGGCTGGGATGTGGCTTGGAGGTAGAATGCCCCCGAGTTCAATCCCCAGTACCAAAGAAAGAAAGAGAAGGAGCTGGGGATGGTGGCACATGCCTGTAATCCCAGTACTTGGGAGGCTGAAACAGGAGGATACCAGGTTCGAGGCCAGCGTGACCTTACAAAAGGGATATACATTCATTTGGGGATTTTTTTTTGGCAGTTCTGGGGGTTGAACCTAGGACCTTGTACATGCTAAGCAACCACTCTATCACTGAACTACAACCCTAGCCTACCTTCACTTTTTGTGTACGTGTATGTGTACATGTACATGTACGTGTGTGTGTGTGTGTGTGTGTGTGTGTTACTGGGGACTGAACCCAGGGGCATTCTGCGTCCAACCTATACACCCAGACATTTTTTTTTTATGTTGAAACAGGGTCTCACTAAGTTGCAGAGGATTAGTTGTGATCCTCCTGTCTTAGGCTCCCAAGTACTGGGATTACAGGTGTGCACACCTTGCCTGGCTCCCCCAGACCTTTTTTATTTTTTGTTTGGAAACAGGGTCACACTGGGTTGCTGAGAATCTCACTACATTGCTGAGGTTGTCCTCAAACTTGCAATTCTCCTATCTCAGCCTCCCAAGTACTAGGATTACGGGTGTGCGCCACCAGGACAGGCTGAATATTTAAATTCTAGGAGAATATACTTGCAACATTTGACTCTGTTATTTACAATCTGATGAGAACCTAGACACAGGTAAATTAATAGAATTGTTTGGTAAGAAAAATAAGCTCAAAAGTTCTGGTTTTATTAGCCAATTTTCTTACTCACCTAAGCAATCTCGTTTATAACTTTCTTTGCATTCCTGATATCTATATAAACCTGTACTTCCTGTTCCTCTTGGAACACTTTACTGACTAGTTTCCCAAATAATTACTGAATTGAATAAAATCTTTGACATATGCCCACCTATATTGAAGCCCAAGTTGTTAAGGCCTTGAGAGCAATGCTTT
>PVJS01011561.1:0-37500 GCA_004027185.1 Glis glis | reverse complement strand
CAGCACTGAGGACATGGACGGACATGGCATGGCCCCCTCAGAGCCCAACAAGATCACGGGGAGTGAGATAAAGGGAGGCAGCGTGTCACTGGCACTCTGAAACTCGAATTCAGCCAGCAGGAAGACTGCTTCTTAACAAGAAAAGTAGGGCAGACAAAACTCAACAAAACGAAGAGAGCCGAAGAGCAGCGAAGTGCGAGGCAGTAGACAGAGTGGGGGGCTACACAGAACTCCATGCATTTCACCTGGTAAGTGGAGAGCGGAGGCAAAGGCGCCATCTATACGGGGCTACGCCTACACTGCGACTCCCAGAGACAATCAGCAAAGAGACAGCAGACCTTGTGAAACCAGCGACTATAGACCACCATTGAAACCGATCAACTCCGGAACATGATGAAGCCCAAGTCAATTCAAACCCGCACCTACAGTGACAATGGTTTCAAGGGGCGGGCCATGAGCCTCTGCTCCCGCAACAAGTATGATGAGGAGAGACAGAGAAGAGGTGGCCATACACAGGAGCAGCCCAACTCTGAGAACATGAGCTGGCGAGCCACGGCCCCCCATGAGCAGCCCAACACTGTCCTGGAACACCCCAGAACTGAGGACATAGGTAGATGAAACATGGCCCCCTCCCCAGTGGCCCAGCACTGGGAACAAGGGCGGGTCAGCCCCAGCCCCACCCCCAGAGACCCTCCACCCACTGGGACACGGGGCAGACAAACCCTTGGCCCCACCCCCGGAGAACCCCTCCCCCCCGCGCTGGGAACGCAGGGCAACTGAGTCCTTGGCCCCGTCCCCAGAGAACCCTCCCCCCAGCACTGGGGACCTGGGGCAGGTGACCCCTTGGCCCCGCCCCTGGAGACCACCTGGCGCTGGGGACACGGGGTAGGTGAGCCCTCGGCCCTGCCCCCAGAGAAACCCCCAGTGCTGGAGACGTGGGACGGGCGAGCTCCCATCCCTTCCCCGGAGTACCCCAGTACTGAGGTCATGGGAGGATGAGCCACGACCCCACACAGGGAGGACTCCAGACAAAGAAAGAAAGCCTCAAATGAGCGAAGAAGGCAAACTAACTGGGGAAGATGGGAGGGAAGGAGAGGGAAACAAACTGGAGCACAGGATGGACTTACACAAAGATATCAAAGTCAACTACTATGCTGAAAACGGGAAGGAGGGAGGGGGAAGGCGGGGCGGTGGGAATTGGGGAGGGTTAATTGACCGATGAGTGCATGTATACGTCAACCACCCTGAAATCCTTCAAGATGTATGATTGCACTAATAAAAATAATATTAAAAAATAATAAAAAAATTTTAAATAAAAAATAAAAAAAGGGCTAGGGGTTTTGCTAGGAGGTAAAAATGCCCCTGGATTCAATTCCCAGTACCAAAAATATAAAAACCCACTAATGACTAAAAAATAGTCAGGTAGCCAGGTGTGGTGGTGCAGCCCGCAATCCCAGTACTTGGGAGGCTGAGACAGGAGGAACGCAGGTTCAAAGCCAACCTCAGCAACTTGGCAAGGCTCTCAGCAACCTAGCGAGACCCTGTTTCCATACAAAACATAAAATAGGGCTAAAGGCATAGCCTGGAGCTAGAAGACCCCTGGGTTTAATCCCTAGTACCAAACACACACACACACACACACACACACACAGTCAGGTGGTGCCAGCGGTTATAGCTCAGTGGCATTTTTAGTTTTTGATACTTTCATAACAAAATACCATAAACTTGGTGGCTTAACCAACAGAAATATATTGTATCATAATTCTGGGGGCTAGAAATCTGAAACTGGTTTCTCCTGAGGACTGTTTCCATTTTCTATTTCTTTTTTATCTTCTGGTGGTATATTGGCAATCTTTGGTATTCCTTGGCTTGGTGATATATAACACTTTGATCTCTACCTTCATCTTCATTCGTTATTTTTGTCTGTCTCTTCATGTGGCTTTTTTTTTAATAGTACTAGGGATTGAGCCCAGGGGCATTCTACCTCCAAGCTGCACCCCTAACCCTTTTTATTTTTTGTTTTGAAACAGGGTCTTGCTAAGTTGCTAAGTCTCATTATTACATTGCTGAGGTTCCCTGGAAACTACAATCCTCCTGTCTCAGCCTCCCAAGTACTAGGATTCCAGGCATGCGCCAACATGCCTGGCTTCATATGGCTTAAAAGGGGGGGGGGGCACCAGTCATATTGAATTAGAAGCCCATCTTACAATATGGTCACATTTTAGTACTATGGGTATAGCTCAGTGATAGAGTACTCGCCTAACATGCACAAAGTTTTGATTTGATCCCCAACACCACACAAATCTAAAGGGGGAAAATGGCCTAATTTTCACGCAGTAATGAGTAATGATCCTATTTCCAAATAAGGTCACATTCTGAAGCATAGGGAGTTAGAGCTTCAACATCTTTTAGAGGAAGAGGATGGAAGGGATGAACACAATTCAACCCATAACAAAGTTGATGCGCAAATGATGTTCCATGTATATTAGTAGGTTTGCATTCTGATACTTCTTTTTTTGGTACTGGGATTGAATCCAGAATCATTCTACCTCCTAGCTATACCGCCAGCCCTTCTTATTTTTTATTTTGAAACAGGGTCTCACTAAGTTGCTGAGGCTGGCCGCAAACCTGCAATCCTCCTGTCTCAGCCTCCCTAGTACTGGGATTACAAGTGTTTGCCACCACTTCTGGCTTGGTGGTGGTTTTTATTTTATTTTATTGGCAGGACTAGGAATTGGATCCAGAGCCTCCCTAGTTCTAGGCAAGCACTTTACCACTGATTTACATCCCCAGCCCCTGCAAATTCTACCTATCCTGAAGTCATCTGAGAAGTTTTTTTTTATTTATTCTCATATATTTTTAATTTTTATATAATGTGCTTTTATTGGTACAGTATAGTCTCACATCATAATGTAAATCATGTTGATAGTGACATACATGCACACAGCACTTGGTGGCCCCATCCCTGCCTCCCTATCTCCCCCCTTCCCAATACCGAGTATTGAGGGTGACATTGGTATATTCACCTATGTACACATAGTCAATGGTAGTATTTCCATTAATGAACCTCAGTCTCCACCCTCCCCTTCCCTTAGTGCACCTCCCTGGCTCCACTGAGGTTTCTCCTCCAGTATCTGGAATCCCTCTGGTATCCCAATTACTCCCTAGCTTACGTATATTAGAGAAAACATATGACCTTTCAATCTGAGAAGATTTTTAAAACCCTAACATCTGTGACACGTTTCCATACCAATCACATCAGAATCTGTGGGGTTGGAAACTAAGCATCATTCTTTGAAAGCTCTCTAGGCGATTGTGATATGTAGCCCAGATAAAGAACAAAATTAAGAGAAGCAAAAAAAAAAAAATAGAAAAAAATTGCTCAATTGTTGGTGGGCTGAGTGGTTCTAGTGTTTTGCGTGGTGTGCAATCTTAAGTTTCAACGTGCAAAGATGTGGTAATAGTGCTGTAGAGGTGGACCATTGGTTAGGATGCAGATTTTGGCAAGCCTTGGATACATCCTCTTAGTGACAGGCAAGCATGTGTTCTTCAGTCTAGGACAGCCAATCAGGTGTCTGTTTTAGGAAAATTGTTGGTATGGTAAAATATAATCAAAAGTAGCTTTAAGAAGCTCTAAGTCTTGGGTATGTGGGCTAAAGAAGGCCCAGGGAATCTCAGGCTCTCGAGAAACCTGCAGCAATATGGAACACCTGGGATTATTCCACATACTGGGAAGATATCGCTATCGTCTGTGTTAAATGTTATCTTGGGCCGCACATTTATTGATCAAGCAAGAAATCTAATTTTGTTCTGTAGTTATAACTTGGAAAAAGTGCTCTACAAATATGCAGAGAAGTCAAGCTGTGAGATTC
Source organism: Glis glis (assembly GCA_004027185.1). NCBI lineage: Eukaryota > Metazoa > Chordata > Mammalia > Rodentia > Gliridae > Glis > Glis glis. The sequence continues at coordinate 33,628 of PVJS01011561.1, read as the reverse complement.
TTTAGAGCCGAACTAAATTACATTTCTGGGGTAAAAACTAGGGGGAGGGGCTGAGGAAGTCTCATAGCACATAAATATCTAGACTTCCTATCCTCAATTGAGAGACAGGGTTTCTCCCTGAAATACTCTATCTGTTAGATAAAAGACAAAAGCTAAAAGAAGAAAAGGCAAGTGACCTCACTGCAGATTTTTTTTATCTTATATAAAGCAAGAGAAGGAAAGAGAATATAGAAGTCATAAAGAATTCATGGAAAATAGCGAAAGAATTTAAAGGTTTGATTTCTCAGATTTCCAGATTAAATTGTGATAAACACTATCAATGGGACATTGAAGTTAAAAACACACAGGTGGAGCTGGGCGTGGTGGAGCTGGGCGTGGTGGAGCTGGGCGTGGTGGCGCATGCCTGTAATCTCACTGCTTGGGAGGCTGAAACTGGAGGATCTTAGGTTCGAGGCCAGTCTCAGCAATTTAGTGAGACTCTGTTTCAAAATAAAAAAATGGAATAGAGCTGGGGGGGTGTAGCTCAGAGGTAGAATGTCCCTGGGTTCAATCCCCAGTATAAAATAAACAAAAAGTAAAAGCAAAACAAAAACACCCACACAAGTGGGGAATGAGAAAAGATGGAGAAGGTTGCACTTTAGTAGTGTCTTGACAAATTGGAAAGTACCTAAGAGAATGGGACTTCTGTCCTGGAGAGAATCAAGTGTGAAATTGGAAATTTCCCTTCACATGAGAAGAAGCAATTCTGTGTTGATGGATGTGGTAGAATGATAAAAAAAAAAGGAAGAAAAAAAAGGAAAGGGCATTGGATTTAAATATTACCTGTCTTTTATTTTTATTTTTTATTTTTTATTTTTTGTAGTACTGGGGATGGAACCCAGGAGCATTCTACCTCTTAGCTATACTCACAGCCCTATTTTATTCCTTTACTTTGAAACAGGGACTCACTAAATTACTGAGGCTGGCCGCAAACCTGTGATCCTCCTGTCTCAGCCTCCCAAGTATTGGGATTACAAGCGTGCACCACCACACCCAGCTTAAATATTACCCGTCTTTTAAAAACAATAATAATATAATGTATATTTGCTATCTACAAAGATAAGGCTTCAAATGCTCTCTCTCTCTCTCTCTCTCTCTCTCTCTCTCTCTCTTTCTCTCTGTTGTTGTTGTAGCACTAGGAATTGAACCCAGAGTCCAGCCTTCCAAATGCTTTCTCTCTATTGCATCAATTAATCCTTTAACCCTAAGAGATTGATGCTTTTGTTTTATTTTACTGAGACAGAAGAGGAGCCAGCATGCTCAGAAATCACAGAATAGCAATAGTTCGAACTTTTGAAAACCCAGGAAACGTATTCTTTCTACCCAAGACTCCTTCTCCCTAAAGGTATTCAGAGTCCGATGGCTAAGGTTGACCAGAGGGGAAGGTGGGGGAAGGGGAGGGCTGGCAAAATTGTGAAAATGAAACTCACTTTCTCAAAAGACGAAATGAATAGAAATTTAATGTAAAACTATTTTCGAGAAATGTATTCACGTATTTGCCTAATAACATTTTTAATTAAAAATAGATTAAACCTTATGTGAATAAGCCTTTTGTTGTTGTTTTTCCTAAGTGAGTGTTTTAATGAGCTCTGTTCATCCTAAGGAACTTCTCTAATCAGCCAGCTAACATCGCCCTGTATTGTGATTCTAGTTTCAGATAGAAGAACTATGTGACCATTCCACATACCAGAGATACTACTGGATTTTTTATTTGACAAAGCGTGCGGGTGGAGGGAAGTAGGGTCCCTGTTGCAATCTCATTGGCTCTTATCATTATTCTTTGGGCTGGGGAATTTCTGAAGCTTCAAATAACAATGGATTTTAGCCCAGGAACTATACATGTGAATTTCCTCTGAGAATATAGGATCCTTGTCTTCCTGGAGGAGCTGATTACCGCTTGTGGAAGGAAAGGCAGAGATATTAGTTTGTGGGTCTACAGTAGTTTGGAGACCCGGAGGAGGAGTGTGACACACTTCACCTCTTTAAAACCAAAGCCTCTTTCCAAATACTTATGAAAACATTGTGAATATCCATCACAAATTCCCTTCCCAGCCAAATCACATTTTCATTGATTTCTTTGGGTAATTTAATTTGTTTTATGAGTAGAGGTACATTAATATGAAATCTTGGTCAATGGTGAATTGTTTGATAAAAATGAAAACTTAACTTCCTCAATTCAGGCTTCTTCATACTTCTGAATTAATACATTAGTTTCCCTTCTTGACTACAATGAACTCTCCTCACATATGTTGTGAACGAAGCCAGCCTTTGACAAAGAGCCTCTGGGGCCCACATGGTCCCTCTCTTCATTTCTTTGCAGTGTTTCTCCATAGCTTTGGTCAGAGCCAACTGATTTCCCAAATACACCAACCTCTTATGCATCCCATGTTCTCTATAAGCTTCAAGGGCTCACTTTGCTTGTTTTGTTTTGTTTTTTGTGATACTGGGGATTGAACCCAGGGGCATTTTACCTCTGAGCTACACCCGCAGCCCTTTTTATTTTTTTGTTTTGAAACAGGTCTCTCTAGATTGCTGAGAGTCTCACTCAATTGCTGAGGCTGGTCTTGAACCTGTGATCCTCCTGTCTGATCCTCCCAAGTAGTGGGATTACAGGAGTATGCCACCACACTGGCTTAGGGGCTAGCCTTGGAGGAATCACTGATTCCTCATCCACAAGTACTATACACTCTACCTTCAATACATGCCTCAATCCAAACTTTTTGCTATCTTCCGTCTGAACACATTAGCCCAAGCATTTATCTTCTTTTTTATGTTTTTGTTTTGTTTTTTGTTTTTTGTGGGGTTTTTTTGGTACTGGGGGTTGAACCCAGAGGCATTCTACCTTCTGGCTATATCCCCAGCCTTTTTTTTTTATTTAAAAAAAATTTTTTTTTGAAAAAGGGTCTTGCTAAGTTGCTGAGGCTGGTCTCGAAACTACTATCTTCCTGTCTCAGCCTCACAAGTACTGGGATTAAAGGCATGCACCACCACGCTCAGCTATATTCCTTCATTTCTTTCCTTCCCTCCTTTCTTTTTCAGTCCCACCACCACAAAGAAAGTCCTTCCCAAAACATTCTATCTAATCCCTACTCTCTCACTCTTTTACCTCTTACTCAAATTGATCATTACCTGAATTAATTAACTTATTATTTGTCTTCCTTCTCTGGAGTATAAAATCCATGTGGCAAAGACTTTGAATGAATAGTAAACAAGACAGCTAACAAATACTTATTAAGTGATCACCATATGCTAGAAATTTATGTTACATGAGAGAACAAAGCAAAGATTCCTGGCAGCTGAGGCAGTTTGATTTTAGAGCTTTGTATAAGGGACTGTTTAGTCAAGATGATAGACACCTTAGCCAGGCATGGTGGCGCATGCTTGTAGTCTCAGTGCTTGCGAGGCTGAGACAGGAGGATCGCAGGTTCGAAGCCAGCCTCAGCAACTTAATGAGGCTCTCAGCAACTTAGCGAGATCCTCTTTCCAAATAAAAAATAAAATAGGACTTGGGTTGTAGCGCAGAGGTAGAATGCCCCTGGGTTCAATCTTCAGCATCGCCAAAAAAAAAAAAAACATGATCCGTGTCTTGCTGATTATGTCTCTAGAATATAGAAAAGGAAAAAGGTAAGGGAATTATCGAAATGATGTTGATGGAGAAAATCCCCGGATGATGGCAACAGCTAGCCCAAACTAGAACTGATTAAAGAGGGTTCATGGAAAGTAACTTGAAGGAAAAATAAATAGGACTGGCTATTTGACCAATGTTTGATTATGTCAAAGAAAGCTTTGATATAATCAAAGAAAGCTCCTCTTGTGAAAGTTGAGAGATGAATTTGAAATTTGAAGAAGAAAGAAAGGAAAATAAAGCTAAACACAGGAAAGTGAGACAGTTGTTAACTATGTAACAAACTAAATGGTCAATTAATGAGGAACATCTTTGCTCAGTTAGGGGATATTACTTGGTCACAAAGTACACAATAGAAAAGGATTTCATCAAATGCTGACTGCAGCTTATTGGAATGATAGAGCAGGGAGGTTATCTGTGGGGAGTGGGAGTAATAAGTGTTAATCCTTAGTTCTTATTTACTCATTAATTATTTTGAGGTATTGGGGATGGAACACAGGGGACTTCTATACCTGGCCTATACACCCAGTCCTATTTTCTTTTTAATTTGGAAACAGGGTCTCACTAAGCTGCTGAGAACTTCACTAAGTTGCTGAGGCTGGCCTTGAACCTATGATCCTTCTGCCTCAGTCTCCCAAGTACTGGGATTACAGGCATGTGCTACCATGCCTGGCAAATCCTTAGTTCTTATAATAGGAAGCTATTGATGGTATCTGAAACTGAAAAGTTAAGAAATATCATGTAAATAAATAAATTGATTTAATTTGACTGGTTGTAGAAAGCATCTTACATCTTAGAACACTTTATTAAGACCTTATTGTTTATGCACTTAAGAGACAATTATTGAGTAAATTTTATTTTAAAAGAATGAGAATTGAACATTACTGTGTGTCTATGTAACAGGAGAGGAGACAGAGAAGGACTTGGACCTGTGGTTTTGTTTTGTTTTGATGTTTTAATTAGAAACCTTGTAATGCTTTTTGAAGTTATGAACCAAAGTATATGTATTTCTTTCATAAAAGTAAATTAAGTTCAAAACAATAAAGGATGAATAAATAGTGGGCTTCTTTCTTTTAGACAACCACGAAAATTTAAATGTTATAGGTTACCAGGAATCTCACATGATTTCCATGATAATTATTATAGGAGGAATTTTTTAAGGTGTACTAACTGAGGTGTTAGTGAAACCTTTGACTTTCATAAGAAAATCTATATAGTTTCAGAGAAAGGGGGAAACAGTAGAGGGCACATCACCGATGTAAGGAGGAAAATGAGAAGAGCCGCTGAGAGTCAGGACGGCGACCGTCAGGGAGCTCCTCAGATGAGCTCGAGCCCTGGGCACGCACAGGAGAGATTTGGTAAGAATAAACAAGTAAATAACTTCAACTGCTGCAGGCTTACAGAAGTAGGCACTTATGGGAAACTTAATGAAATGAAAATAGTCTATTATATAACATTATTCCAGTAACAACATACTTAAAGAAAAAAAGAGAATGACATGAAGCTGCTCCACAGGACTTGTTAGAGTGACCAGTGACGTCAGCCAGTGAGTGACTTTGTCCTCCACAACACTCAACTGTCTCCTTGAACTTGTGTCTAACTGAAAACTTAGGATTCCTGGGCAGATGGTGTGCTGCTTAAGAGCAGTAAATAATAGTTCGAATGTGGATGGGTGAGGATTATTTTGAATATCTAAAAGTAGTGCACCAGACGTGGTGATGCATGCCTATAATTATAGTACTTGAGAGGCTAAGACAGGAGGATCACAGGTTCGTGGCCTGACTCAGCAACTTAGCGAGACCCTTAGCAACTTAGCAAGACCCTGTTTCAAAACAAAAAACAAGCTAGGCATGGTGGTGCATGCCTGTAATCCCGTATTTGGGAGGCTGAGACAGGAGGATCACAGGTTTGAAGTCAGACTCAGCAACTTAACGAGGCTCTCAGCAACTTAGCAAGACCGTTTCCAAATAAAAAATAAAATAGGTCTGGGGTGTAGCTTGAAGGTAGAATGCCCCTGGGTTCAATCCCAAGTACAAAAAAAAAAAAGCAAGTTAATGAAATAAGATGATCATTAAATTAAATAAATTGAGTAATATCTTAGAGGTATAGGATCTGCCAGGTACCCAGTATAACAGGAGATTGAAAACAATAAATCTGAGGGTAGAGTGTTTTCTCTTTCCCCCTCAGGGTAAAGATGTGTTCTGCTGAGACTTCCTAGAATAGGCAGGTCCCAAAGTCTGGGGAATGTCTATGAGTAGAAATAACAAAAAAAGCCGGGGGGGGGGTGGCGCACGCTTGTAATCCCAGTACTTTGGGAGGCAGAGACCGGAGGATCCAGGTTCGCGGCCAGCCTCAGCAATATCTCTCTCTCTCTCTCCCTGTCTCTCTCTCTCTCTCTCTCTCTCTCTCTCTCCTAAGTGAGGACCTCCGCAACTTCATGAGATCTGGTTTCAAAAATAAAGTTTAAAAAATAGGGCCGGGGGTGTAGCGCGGAGGTAGAAAGCCCCTGGGTTCAATCCCCAGTACCGCAAAAAAAAAAAAAAAGAAATAGCAAAAAAATAAACTGTCAATATGGGCATTTTTATTTATTTTTAAACTGACACATAAAGATACAGAAATTGTATACATTTATGCAGTACTGTTTTTTTGTTTTTGGTACTAGGGATTGAACCCAGAGGCATTCTACCTCCAAGCTACATCCCCAGTTCAATTTTTTTATTTTTAATTTCTTATTTGGAAACAGGATCTCACTAGGTTGCTGAGGGCCTCCCTAAGTTGCCGAGGCTGACTTTGAACCTGCGATCCTCCTGTCTCAGCCTCCCAAGTACTGGGATTACAAGCATGCACCACCACACCCAGCTATTACTGTTGTTGTTATAATCAAGCTCTTTGGGGTGGTTTGTGGTCCTATCTTTGACTGGTCTAGTATTCCACCCATTCTGATTTCTCAGGAAAGAAAATCTTTCCCACCAGTTCCTGGGAGATTTCGCCTCATGCCACCCTGGTTTGTATATGGAACGAAATGAGGCAACACGTGGGAGGCTCGCTCTGTATCCAGGTGGGTGGAGCGGTGGAGTGTCATGAAATGGGATCATACAAGGGTGCAGCTCTTCATCCCACTCCCATTTGTGTTGAATTTGGCTGAGAGCCCCTTCCGGTCCCTCCTGCTCTCCCACCTCAAGTCTGAACCTGTGATGATTCTTTTGGGCTAATTCTCCCGCTTCTCACTGTGCTAGAGTGTGCTAGAACTGATTGTTAAATTTCCAGGCATTTTGTCATCACGTTGATATCCCATTCGGTGTGTATGTGTATGTGTGTGTTACTAGGGAGGAACCCTAATTCTACCTCTGAGGAACACCCCCAACCTTATTTTATTTTATTTTTATTTTTTATTTTTTGTACTGGTATTAAACCCAGGGACATTCTACCTCCTAGCTACAACCCCAGTCCTAGTTTATTTTTTATTTTGAAACAGGGTCTCCCCAAGTTGTGGAGGGCCTCATTAAGTGACTGAGACTGGCTGAGAACCTGAGATCTTCCTGTCTCAGCCCCCCAAAAACTGGGTTTACAGGCGTGTGCCACTATATCTGGCATTTATTTATTTATTTATTTATTCATTCATTCATTCATTCATTCATCTATTTATTTTTGGTAGTGGGGATTGAATCCAGGGGCCTTCTACCTCTCCAGTTTTTTACTATCTTTTATTTTGAAACAGGGTCTTGCTAGGTTGCTGAGGATCTCGCTAAACTGCTGAGGCTGGCCTTGAAACTGCAAATCTCCCAAGAACTGAGATTACAGGCATGTGCCACCATGCTTGGCCTATTTTTTGTTTGTTTGTTTGTTTGTTTGTTTGTTTGTGAAAGAGGGTCTCATTAAGTTGCTGAAGGTCTGCTCATTGCTGAGGCTGACCTTGAACCTGTAATCCTACTGTCTCAACCTCCCAAGTACGAGGAATTACAGTCATGCTTCAACACACCCAGCTTTCAGGAGGATTCTTAAAGATCATCTACCCACCAAAGACTTAGATGCTGTTGCCCAGCGAACCACAACCCCAGTGGCATCTGATACTAGAAACTAGCTATTTTATTTTGTATTTTAAGTTTTCACCCTTAGGAAAGGCATCCTGGCCAGACCTCCCTTTCTTTCATTAATGTCAATTTTTTATTTTGAAAACTTGCAAGCCTCTGAAAAGTTGAAAAAAGAAATTTTAATGAACATTTACATACCTGCCTGTTTTGCCACATTTGGTTGATCACTTTCTATACTCAGAAACACACACACACACACACACGCACACACACGCGCATGCACACACACACGCACACACACGCACATGCACACACACGCGCACACACACGCGCATACACACACACACGCACACTAAGGCTCTGGCTTTGATTTGACAAAATCAAATAACCCTGTGTTGCCCTCAGAAGGCAACGTTTCAAACCAGCCTGGGTTCAGGTGTTAAATAAGAAAACAGTTCTAATACCTCCCCAACCTGTGCCCAGGAAGAAAGCAATTCACTAGAGAAGTGTGTATTCATTCTGGCCTACTGGGAAGAGCCAAGACAGAATTGTATGGTTCCAGTAAGCCAAGGAAGGAACATGTAGTTGAGTCACCAAAATGCTATGAAGTTGGACCATTGTCTTATTCAATGACCTGAAAAAGCAAATGAATACTTTTCCTACAATGGAGGAAAGAATGTATCATCTTCTTTCAAGTATTGTCATAAGCTTTATGATAGCTTATGAAAAACACTGAAAGTTTCAGTTATTAGGTATCCGTGAGCTGTCATTATGAAAATAGAGAAATAAAAACTATTTCCCCTGAGTTCCACCACCCAAATATAGCTATAATTAATTGGATATAGAGTATTTCTTGAAATTCCCTTTCCTCTGTTAGGGTTTTAATTTGTGTAACTGGAATTGTCCTAAGCATAATTATAAGATGCACTTAATTTGCTTGGATGGCTAAATTACAGGTCTATGTGGAAACTTGTTTTTTAAATTTTTCATTTAAATGTTCCCACTTCTCCACATCTACTCCTTCATCCAACCAGATAGCCCTCTCCAGAGTCTGAAAATAAAAAGCATGTACATATTTCTTTTTAATAGACAATTATAAACCAAGCGTGGTGTTGCACACCTGTAATCCCCATACTTGGGAGTTTGAGACAAGGAGGATTGCAGGTTCAAGACCAGTCTCGGCAACTTAGTGAGACACTCAACCTAGTGAGACCCTGTTTCAAAACAAAAAATAAAAAGGACTGGGGGTGTAGCTCAGAGGCAGAATGCCTCTGGGTTCAGTTCCCAGTAACCCCCCAAAATAGACAGTTACAACATACATATATTTTTCCCAAAATAATTTGTCATGGAATCCTTTTAATCTATCTATTTATCTGTCTATTTTTGTTACAGCTACATGGATATTCAAATGTATACTGGTAAACCAGGAGTGGTGGTGCACGCCTGTAATCCCAGTACTTGGGAGGCTGAGACAGGAGGATCACAGGTTCGAGGACAGCTTCAGCAACCTAGTGAGACCCTAGTTTCTTGAAATATTTTAAAAATAAAAATATTTCAAGAAACTTTATTTGTATTTTATTTTTCAGTACTGGAGATTGAACCTAGGGGCAATCTACCTCCGAGCTACACCCTCAGCCCTATTTTTTATTCTTTATTTTTTAAACAGGGTCTCACTAAGTTGCAGAGGGTCTCACTAAGTAGCTGAGGCTGGCCGTGAACCCCGATCCTCCAGTCTCAGCCTCCCAAGTACTGGGATCACAAGCATGCACCACCACACCCGGCAGGACTTTATTTTTATTTCTAAAATAAAAATAAAAAATAGGGCTGGGGTATAGCTCAGAGGTAGAGTGCCCCTGAGGTTCAAACCCAGTATCACACACAAAAAAAAATAATAAAATAAAATAAAAAATAAAAGGGGCTGGGGGTGTAGCTCTAAGGTAAAATGTCCCTGGGTTCAATCCCAGCACCAAGAAAACTGATCTTCTGTGAAAAGTTGCATTTCTCTATCTTGTCTGGTGAAAGTCGCTCTTCCATTGTTGTCCCCTTTTCTCTGGGGGAAAGTTCCTTCTCCTGTTCTCTGGAGGACATTGGCTTTCACTATCTTCCCCTGTTCTCCCATGAAAGATGCTTATTTTATACAAATGATCAACTACATGTTAACTATTCCTGGGAAAAGGAACTAAAATACATGAGTCATAAGCCTTTCTATTCAGTAGCTTTTCTTTAGATTTACAGAACGCAGAGCATCCTGTTACCTACAGATAACACAGGCCCTGTGTCAGAAAAGCAGACCAGCCAGAGCATGAGCGCCCGGTGCCACCTCTCTGCTGTTCCTCCCGCAAATCTCTACCAAAGCCTCATGCCCGCACCCCCTAAGGAACACAGCTTCTACTAGGACAACAGGCCCCATCTTCCAACTTGCTGGCTTAGTTCCACCACCAGCCCGTCCCTCCAAAGTTTGGCTTCATCAGGTGACAGTGGAACATGCCCTTTCTCTTTATGGTATCTTGGAAGCTTTCTGTGGGCTTCTGCCTGGTTGTTTCTCTCTCTTCGTTCCCAAAACTAACCACTATTTTCACTGGGCATGGCAATGCACACCTGTAATCCCAGTACTTGGGAGGCTGAGACAGGAGGATAGAAGGTTCAAGGCCAGCCTCAGCAACTTAGCAAGACCCTTAGCAACTTAATGAGATACTGTTTCAAAATAAAAAGGACTGGGGATGTACCTGGGAGGTAGAATGCCCCTGGGCATTCTAAATGACAATAATAATAATAATAACTACAACTTTCAATTTTGTATTTAAATCTTATTCATATTTTGTCTGATTTTCTTGATTTATAGAAAGTATCTATAGGTTGAGGAAGTTAGTTCTCCATCTCTGATATTCGCTGCAGGTTTTTTCAATTGTTGCTTGCTTTGATATTGCTTCTTATAGTTTTTGCCAAGTATTTAAATCTCTAGTTTCTGTGTTTTGTGTTATGTTTGGAAAAACATTCCCCACTTTGAGATTTTTTAAATCTCTTTTTTTATGTGAACGGTTTTCTTTTCCTCTTTTCAATTGGTATCTTGGCATAGACCCCTTTATGAACGCTGGAATTGGTGATCAGTCCTTGGAATAGCACTCCCCAGGTAGGGGTCGGCGTGACGGAGCTGGAGGCGGAATGCAGAGGCTGACTTACATTTTCCTTTTCCAGCACCTCCATCAGCAGATCCCAGTGTTCAGTAATTAAACCCGAACCTTAAGACTCCTGTTCACCTGATGCTGTAGCTTGGATTTGACAGAAAACAGTTAGTACTTCAGAATTTAAACAATATCTGGCTTTAGAAGTACACTGCAGGATTTGAACGTGCTGTTTTTATTTTTAAAAAGTGTTAATAAGAGTTTAGAAAGTTTGGACCGATTATATCAAATCTTATCACCAGGAGAAAAAGCATTGCTATTAAAATTTTAATATATTTCTTTTCCATTTACTAATATATAGATGTAGGCATATTTTATATTTAAGTAAGTTAGGATTGGGATATTTAGTATTTTTCATACTGCTGATTTTATAATATATTTTTATATAAACATCCTTCTGTATAAATACAAATCTAAATCATTCTAGTAGCTCTATGGCTTGTGTGGCTACATCCAATTGGTTTACTATAGTAATTACTCAAGTTTTGATTGGATCCAGTTATACTGTCTATAAATTTTGCTTATCTGTACATATGATAGACATTGTAACCTGGTTTCAGTCACATAGAGCCTACTATGTGGGATAGAGACTCCTGCAAAGTGCCTTTGAAGTGGAGGCAATAGATAAGTAGAGATTGGAAACTTTTTGTTGTATCTGCAGAATAGGGTCCAGTTACTTAAAAATAATCCAAAGCCGGGTGAGATGGTGCATGCTTGTAATCCCAGTCCTTGGGAAGATGACACAGGAGAATCACAGGTTCGAGGCCAGCCTCAGCAACTTGAAGTCCTCCCTCTGCAGTTTAGTGGGACCCTGTTTCAAAATAAAAAATAAAATAGGGCTGGGGGTGTAGCTCAGAGGGAGAATGCCTCTGGGTTCAATCACCAGTACCACAAGAAAGAGAAAGAAAGAAAGAAAGAAAGAAAGAAAGAAAGAAAGAGAGAGAGAGAAAGAGAAAGAAAGAAAGAAAGAGAAAGAAAGAAAGAAAGAAACAAACAAACAAATAAACAAAGAAAGGAGGGAAAGAGGGAGGGAGGGAGGGAGGAAGGGAGGGAGGAAGGAAGGAAGGAAGGAAGGAAGGAAGGAAGGAAGGAAGAAAGAGAGAAAGAAAGAAAGAAAATCATTATCCAAGGTCTATGCACAGTGGTGAGAAAAAGGGCCTGCACTAAATGTTACTACTCAATTACTCAAGGAGTATTAAAAGAACGAATCCAGCTTGAAGATGTTCACAACACAAAAGACACGTTAGAGTTAGCGGGAACTACTCAGGCCTAGAGTCAGGCATATGTAAAATCTAATTCTACCTGGAGAGACAAACGGCTCAGACCTTTACGTCCAGAACTGTGTTGACCAACACGCCAATCACTAGCCACCTGTGTCTATTTAAATTTAAATGAATTAATCAGGAGTGGTGGCACATACCTATAATCCCAGCACACTTGTAATTCCTGTACTTGAGAGGCTGAGACAGGAGGATCACATATTCAAAGCCAGCCTCAGCAATTTAGCGAGGCTCTCAATAACTTAGAGACCCTGTTTCAAAACAAACAAATATATATATGTATATTAAATAAAGGGCTGCGGTGTAGTTAGGAGGTAGAATGTCTCTGGGTTCATTCCCCAGTACCAATATATAAATAAATACATTTAAATCAGTTAAAAGGAAATAAAAAGTTCAGTTCTTCAGCCAAACTGGCTTCATTTTAAGCACTCAATAGCAACTGTGGCTAGTGCTACCACCTTGGACAGTGTAGCTCTAGAACATTCCCATCATTGCAGAAAGCACTTTTATGGAAAATAAAACTGACAGCATTTTACAAAATACATAGGGGCCAGAGATTGGGTGAGGAGGATCCTATTAGAAGGCTATTTTTGTAGTCCACTTAAAGATGGTGTTAGTAAAAAGGGAGAAGAGATTGATATAAGATGATGTTCAATTATTGTAGGTATAAAATGTGATGCTGTAACTTTTAGCCTGGAAGATGGAAATGTCACAGAGAGAAATACTGGACACATAAGAAGCAGCAAGTGTGGGAGGAGAGATCCTGCGGGAACATGCCGAGTGGACACGGAGGCCCTCCAGATACAGCAGACCTGCGAATCAGTGCTTAGCATGAGGCGTGTAATATGAGTGGGGTTTTGTGATAAGTCAGACAGCTTATCACAAAAGGGGGTTTTAGTTGCTGTTTTTGCTTTGTTTTCATTTCATTTTTATTTAGTCACCAGATGTGCACAAGCCTATTAAGAAGTTTACTTTTTAAAATTTAGGTAGCTGGGAATGGCGGTGCATGCGTATAATCCCAGTACTTGGGAGGCTGAGACAGGAGGATTGCAGGTTCGCGGCCAGCCTCAGCTACTTAGTGAGGCCCTCTGCAACTTAGTGAGACCCTGTTTTAAAATAAAGAATAAAAAATAGGGCTGGGGTATAGCTTAGAGATAGAATACCCCTGGGTTCAATCCCCAGTTCCACACACAAAAAAATACTTAGGTAAATTTGTGTTAAATAAGGTAGATAAGTATTAAGTATACAGCTCAAATTAGCATTTGCATATTTATATGACAGTAATACTACCACCAAGATCAAGATTCAAGAGATGTCCCATGTACCCCAAATTCATCTAATGCCTTTCTAGACAACATCCCGCCTCCCAAGATATAACCATTATTTTGACTTGTATTACAAGATTAGTTTCACCTGTTTTCAAACTTCATCAAAACGGCATGATAGAGTGTATGTTTCTTTTCTTTTCTTTCTTTCTTTTTTTTTGGTACAGAGGATTGAACCCAGGGGCATTCTACCTTTGAGCTATACCCCCAGCCCTATTTTATTTTTTATTTTTGAAACAGGGTCTCACTAAGTAGCTGAGGCTGGCCGCAAATAAAATAAGATACAGCCAGGCGTAGTGGCACATACCTGTAAATACCAGTACTTGGGAGGTTGAAACAAGAAGATTGTATGTTCAAGGCCAGCCTCAGCAACTTAGCATGGCCTTCAGTAACTTAGTGGGACCCTGTTTCAAAATAAAAAATAAAAATAGGACTGGAGGTGTAACTCAGAGGTAGAATGCCCCTGGGTTCAATCCCCAGTACCACACAAAATGCCCCTGGGTTCAATTCACAGTACTACCAAAAGAAAAAATGAAATGAAATATACATCCTCACTTAAAAATAAATACCAGATGGATTAAAGACAGAAGTACAAACTAATTCAACAGTGTGAAAGAGACTACAGGAAAAAATGCCTTCTGATTTAGGAACAGAAAAGACTTTTTTAAGTATGCCATAAATTCAAGATACTATAAAATAAAAGTTGAAATATTTAAAACTATATAAAATTAAAGAAAAATGCGAACTAGAGAAAATGTTCTGCAACATATATAACAAAAAATTAATAGTCTTAATAGAAAGAACTCTAACAAATCAATAAAGAAAACACAAAGAGTGCAATAGAAAATTAAAGATCATGAAAAGATATTTTACTGTGGCAGAGATAAAAATAGACAATAAACATGCACTTGCCTTCACTAATAATGTATAGAATGCAAAGTAAAGCATGAAGAAGAGTGAAGTGTGAGTGTGCGTGTGTGTGCGTGCGTGTGTGTGTGTGTGTGTGTGTGTATGCATGCTGGGGATGGATCTCAGGGGCACTCTACCTTTGAGCTACACCCCCAGCCCTTTTTTATTTTTTGTTTTGAAACAGGGTCTCACTAGGTTGCTGAGAGTCTCACTACTTGCTGAGGCTGTCCTTGAACCTACGATCCTCCTGTCTCAGCCTCCCAAGTACTGGGATTACAGGTGTGTGCCACCACACCCCACTTACTATAATATATTTTGAGTGATAAGATCAACTTTCAGGAAAAAAAAACTTTTAGGTTGATAGGTACTGAGCATTGTGGGCTCGATAATTTACACATCTCATTTAATCTTTACAACCCCAATTGTCCATTATATCAAGACTTTTATTACAAATGTTTTCTCAGTAAGAGTGTGCACAATAAAGCAACAGCCAAGGCTGTTGTGGAATAATTTCCTGACTTCTATGCTTCAGTTATTTCTCAATCTTTAATGAGTTTATAGTCCTTATTTTTTTTTACTTTCATGGATTTTTCAAACATTTCAAAAGTAGAGAGAAAAGTAAAATGAATCATTATATGCCAGCACTCTAGTCTCAGTGAGTCCCAGCTGGTGGCTGACCATGTTTCCATGCCCCCCACCTCCCCACACCCTGCCCTGCCGGAGTACTCTGGCCAAATTGCAAATGGCACATCACTCTGCCCACCAACATTTCTTTTTCTTTTTCTCTTTCTTTCTTTCTTTCTTTCTTTCTTTCTTTCTTTCTTTCTTTTTCTTTCTTTCTGTGTGTGTGGTTCGGGGATTGAACCCAGGAGCATTCTATCTCTAATCTATACCCACAGCCCTTTTTATTTTTGATTATATTTTATTTTGGGTTTATATTTTGTGCTACCGCACTAGGCTACCTACAAATATTTCAATGAATAGTTCCAAAAGACAAGCCAGCTACCCCCTATTGTACCTACCGCCTTGCTCCCAAAATAACAACTGTATTATTTTTATTTCTCCTGTGCTTTCAGACTTACTCTGTGCTTCCAATTGGTTTTGTTTTGTTTCGTGGTACTGGGGATTGAACCCAGGGGCATTCTACCTCTGAGCTATACCCCAGCCCTACTTTTTATTCTTTATTTTAAAACAGGGTCTCACTAAGTTGTGGAGGCCCTTAAAAGTAGCTAAGGCTGGCCGCAATCTGCGATCCTCCTATCTCAGCCTCCCAAGTACTGGGATTACAAGCACGCGCCACCACGCCCAGCTCCAATTGTTTCTTAGTATTCTACAGTATGGGTATAGCACAGATTTTAAAACTTAATTTTTCTATTATTATGCATTTCAGTTGTTAATTTTTCACTGTAACAAACAGTATTGCAATTATTGTTGTACAATGTTTTTCTTTTTCTTTTCTTTATTTCTTCTTTTCTTCTGCATGGGTAGAATATCTTTTTCAGATACTCAGAAGTGAATTGATTGGGCATCTCACAGATACCAAAAATACAAACTTTTCACATACGATACTTCCATGCTCCAAATCTGCCAGTGACTTTTGGTCTCATTCGGGTCTGATCCCTCATGCCCCTTCCTGTCCCCCACACAGGCCTGGCCTCTGTTCTTGTCACCTGCGACACAGCTCCTCGTTCTTGTCGCTGGAGTACACGTCTCATGCAGACATGAGACGTGTACTCCAGTGCATTGTCTGGCACTGTCCCTCCACTGGAGAATTCTCCCTAAAACAGCCCCATGGTTCCTTCCTTGCTTCCTTTATTTAATTTCTCAATAAAATATTTTATTTGAGCCAGGCGTGGTAGCGCATGCCTGTAATTCCAGTTCTTGGAAGGCTGAGACATAAGGATCGCAGGTTCGAGACAGCTTCAGCAAGTAGTGAGACTCTCATCAATTTAGCAAGACTGTGTTTCAAAAAACAAAAATAAGCCAGGCATGGTGGTACATGCTTGTAATCCCAGTACTTGGGAGGCTGAGGCAGGAGAATCGCAGGTTCGCGGCCAGTCTCAGCTACTTAGTGAGACACTGTTTCAAATTAAAGAATAAAAAAATAGGGCTGGGGGTGTAGCTCGGAGGTAAATCCCCTTGGGTTCCATCCCCAATACCTCCCCACACACAAATTAATTGAATGTTTCAAAAGTAGAAAGTTGTTTTTATCATTTATTTTATTTATTAATTTTAACTGATATATAAAAACCTAGAAATTATACATGTTAATGGGGTTACCATGTGATGCTTTGATACATGTATTCACTGTGTAATGTTTAAATAAGGTTAAACAAATCTATCTCCTCAAACACAGAGATTACAAAGTATACACAGGCAAAAATAAAGGAATAACTAGAAAAATCCTAAAACAAAAGAATGTTCTATGCAAATGATCAGCCTTACAAGCCAGTAAAACAATCTACACAATAATAATTTTTTTTTTTTTGCGGTACTGGGGATTGAACCCAGGAGCATTCTACCTCCAAGCTTCACCACCAGCCCTATTTTTTTATCTTAATTTTGAAAGAGGGTCTCACTAAGTTGCAAGGGCCTCACTAAGTAGCTGAGGCTAGCCAATTCTCCTGTCTCAGCTTCCCAAGTACTGGGATTACATGCGTGTGCCACAACGCCCGGCTACACAGTAATAATTTTAAAACAGTGCTGCTATTGCATGACTATATAGACTCATAAATGGGACAAAATAGAGTCCAGAAAAGGACTCAAATACATGTAGGCATATAGTATTTAATTGAGGTGACATTTCAAATTAACTAGGAAAAGATGGATTATTAAACATGGTGTCAGAAGGAGTGGAAATATTTATTTATTTACTTTCTTATTTATTTACTTACTTTTGGTACTGGGAATGGCATAGCAGGGGATTCTACCCCTGAGATACAGCCCAGCCCTTTTTTTATTTTTTATTTTGAAACAAGGCCTCACTAAGTTTCTGAGGCTGGCATTGAACCTGTGATCCTCCTGTCTTAGCCTTTTGTCTGTATCATCAGCTATTTGTTTTCTAATTTGCTTTTTATCTTTCATCTTTGTTATTTATTTTTTGGCATGTATAAAGTTAAGATGCTTCTCAAATAAATGGGAAAAATAGGAAAATATGCAAAGAACATAAGAGAATATACAGAAAAAGGAGTGTAAATAGTTTATAACCTTATGAAAAGATATTCATAATAAGAAAATTGCAATCTAAAGCTACCCTGAGATAACACTTCTTAACCCATGAGATTGTCAAGATTCCAGTATTTTAACAATCTACTCTTGTCAGGGCTACGAACACATTGGCATATCTTATCATCGTGTGTGAGGCCAGGCAGGTCCCTGTACTCCACCACACTGGCTGTCTTTATATCCTTTTCAGGGCCTCCCACCTGAAATGTCCTTTGTGTAGTGCCCAGTTAACTTGTTCTCATATTTCAGAGCACAATGTAACATCGCCTCCCTTAGAAAGTGTTCTCCGACCTTGCCTCTTCCCCTTCATCCTTCTCCTACCATAAGTGCTCAGAACACCCTTTCATAGCACCTGTCAAAAATGGTATTTATTTACCCAGTATTTGTTTTCCCTACTCAAACTCAAAATTTATGAGGTCAGACACCTTAGCTATCCTGCAAGGCCCTGGGATTGATCCCCAGTACTATGTAAAAGAAAAAGAAAAAAGAAACCTGAGCTACCATTTCCTTCAAAATTTAGAGTGGTTACAACTGCATAGCAATGAAAGAATAAACTTTTGTGTGTGTGTGTGTGTGGTACTGGGGATGGAACCCAGGGGCATTCTACCTCCAAGCTACACCCCCAGCCCTATTTTTTTTAATTCTTTATTTTGAAACAGGGTCTCACTAAGTAGCGTAGGTCCTCACTAAGTAGCTGAGGCTGGCTGTGAACCTGCAATCCTCCTGTCTCAGCCTCCCAAGTACTGGGATTACAAGCGTGTGCCACCACGCCTGGCTAAACTTTTTTTAAATATAAAAGAACATTTTAATTCTTGTCCTTAGAAACTTTAAAAACTATACGTGATTCAGAAATGGTACTGTGGTCGGGTGTGGTGGCACACGCCTATTATCCCAGTTCTTGGGAGGCTGAGACAGGAGGATCACAGGTTCAAGGCCAGCCTCAGCAACTGAGTGAGATTCTAGCAACCTAACGAGACCCTGTTTCAAAATAAAAATGAAATAGGGCTAAGGATGTAGTTTGGAGGTAGA
The DNA here is from genome assembly GCA_004027185.1 of Glis glis. Taxonomy (NCBI): domain Eukaryota; kingdom Metazoa; phylum Chordata; class Mammalia; order Rodentia; family Gliridae; genus Glis; species Glis glis. The sequence continues at coordinate 14,983 of PVJS01011561.1, read as the reverse complement.
ATGCCCCTGGGTTCCATCCCCAGTACCAAAAAAAAAAAAAAGGAAGAAAAGAAGGGAGGGAGGGAGGGAGGGAGGGAAGGAAAATGGGACTATACAGAATAATAGCCAAAGAAGAATTGCCCATTCTCTGCCTTTTTTTGAATATGGTCACTGAGCAACATAACGTTACCAGCTATGACCGCTTTTCCTGTATTCACCAGTCTACCCTCCCTTCTATGTAAACTCGACCCCTTCGCCACATCCCATACGCCACATCGCTAAGGCCTGGAGGGAACACTGGTATTCTGGCCATGTTGTCTTTTGACTGATATCACCCATTTGTTACACTTCACTGCCCCCCGATTGCCACATCTCCTTTGTTGCTAGAGAAAATATAACTAGATGTTTTCCCGCCACCTGTCTCAGGACAGGGTCCTGACCCTCTCGCCCAAGGAACTGCACACGACTCAGAGATCTTCCATGAACCAAACTGAGGCTACCTCAGACTCGTCTTACAAACTGTAATCACAGGGCTTCCAGACATGGTCTTTTTTTTTTTTTTTTTGCACTGAAGATTGAACCCAGGAACATTCTACCTGTGAGCTACACCCCATGCCCCCCCCTTTTTAATAGGGTCTCACTAAATTGTTGAGGACCTTGCTAAATTGCTGAGGCTGTCCTCAAACCCATGATCCTCCTGTCTCAGCCTCCCAAATTCAGGGATTACAGGTGTGAGCCACAACACCCAGCTCTCTATTTTCTTTTCTTATGATCTAATCTTTTGGCTTCCCCGATGCACTACCCACGACCCGGAAGCCTCCAGCCAGGTGATCACTTTCTTTGCACCGAAGACTTAAGGCTCATAACAGGAAGTGGTGGTGTGTCTCACAGAAATGCTGCCAGCCAGGCAAAATAAAATTTCATTAGTGTGTCATTTAATTAAATTCTCTTGGCCACTAGAAAATAAATACGTATCTCTCTCTCTCTCTCTCTCTCTTTTTTTTTTTTTTTTTGTGTGGTACCGGAGATTGAACCCAGAAACATTTTACCTTCAAGCTATACCCTCAGTCCTTTTTTTATTTTATTTATTTATTTATTTATTTATTTATTTATTTATTTATTTTTGTGGTACTGGGGATTAAATCCAGGGGTGTTCTACCTTCGAGCTACACCCCTAGCCCTATTTTATTTTTATTTTGAAACAGGGTCTCACTAGGTTAATGAGAGTCTTACTATTTGCTGAGGCTGTCCTCAAACCTGTGATCCTCCTGTCTCAGCCTCCCAAGTACTAGGATTACAAGCATGTGCCACCATGCCAGGCTGAAAAATCATATCTCTTTGGGATCTTGTGACTATTAGATGAAATACCATGAAGTACATAGCATAATGCTTGATGCAGAATAAATCCTCAAGACAGGAAAGCTATTATTATATTTAAATATAAGAATCATTACCAAAGCTGGGCATGGTGGCGCACGCCTGTAATCTCTGTACTTGGGAGGCTGAGACAGGAGGATCACAGTTTCAAGGACAGCCTCAACAACTTAATGAGACTCTCAGCAACCTAGCAAGACCCTGTTTCAAAATAAAAAATGGCTAGGGTTGTAGATCGGAGGTAGAATGCCCCTGGGTTCAATCCCCAGTATCAGAAAGAGAGAAGAGAGAGACAGAGACAGAGACAGACAGAGAGAGAGAGAGAGAGAGAGAGAGAGAGAGAGATCATCACCAGGGAATGTACACCTGGTTGTCATGAGACAGATGAAAATTTAGCCAACTTCAGCCATTCTTATCTGCAGTAGCTGTATTCTGTGTAAACCTTTATTTGCTTAATATTTTTATAGTGACTGACTTCTTAAAATTAAATGCCTACTTTAACCTCATACTAAATTAATCTCTACAAAATTATTGGTTTTTGTAATGTATTTCCTGCAATAAATTATTATCTAATAAAAAAAGTTCCTGATGTTCACCTCGAATCATCATGAGAATGTGCTGCTTGGCTCAGTCCTTGGGAAGTGCTGAGATAGATAATTACTTGATGTTCATCATTTCGCTTCTTTACTTGTCTCTCGATTACACCATTAGAATTATTTATCTTCATGTTTATCTTCATCATTAACTGGGATCTCTGAGGGCAAGGATTGTGACTGTAAATTCTACTGCCAGTGATTACCAAGATACTTTCCCAGAACAGCAGCTCAATAAATGTTTGATAAATGAAATAAACAGTTTTTGAATACCTACGCTGGTTAAGAAATGTGCTAGGTATGTTAGCAAAACTAAAAAAAAAATCAGACACAAGCCGGGCGTGGTGGCACATTTCTGTAATCCCTGTGACTAGTATAGCTACAGTGTATCTACCTCTACATAGTATACTTACTAATTTTATAACATATACTTTTATAGAAAAATTAAAGTATTTCTTTTATAGTTTGCTATCTTGTTTGGGAATCTGTGCCTGATGATGATGATGATGATGGTAATGATGATGATGATGATCACGGTACTGGAATTGCACCCTGGAGCATTATATCTCTGAGCTACACCCCAGCCCTTTGTTTAATATTATTATTTTTTTTATTTTTTTTTATTTTTTTTTTTTTGCGGTACTGGGGATTGAACCCAGGGGCTTTCTACCTCCGGGCTACACCCCCGGCCCTATTTTTTATCCTTTATTTTGAAACCGGGTCTCACTAAGTTGCGGAGGCCTCACTAAGTAGCTGAGGCCTCACTAAGTAGCTGAGGCTGGCCGCGAATTCGGTTCCTCTAGTCTCTGCCTCCCAAGTACTGGGATTACAAGCGTGCGCCACCACGCCCGGCTATTTTTTATTTTGAAACAGAGTCTCACTAAGTTTATGAGTGTCTCACTAAATTGCTGAGGGTGGCTGGGAGCCTGCTATCCTCCTGTCTCAATCTCCCAAGTATTGGGATTATAGGTATGTTCCACTATGCTCAGTTAATAAATAAATTGTAAAATAATTGTTTTAGTACTGTTCTTTTTCAAATCTAAATTGTGTGTGTGTGTGCATGTGTGTGTGTGTGTGTGTGTGTGTGTGTGTGTGTGTGTGTGTGTGTTATTGGGGGATTGAACTCAGGGGCATTCTACCTCCGAACTATACCCCCGGCCCTATTTTTTATTTTATTTTTATTTTGAAACAAGGCTCGCTAGATTGATGAGAGTCTCACTACATGCTGAGGCTATCCTCAAACCCACGATCCTTCTGTTTCAGCCTCCCAAGTACTGGGATTACAGGTGTGTACCACCACACCAGGCTTGTATTAGTTTTTATAATAAAACACAACATTAAAATGTTCTTTTTACATCAATTTTAAGTGCAAGTAAGCTGTATTTAAAATTATTTTTATTATATATTTTTTTAAAAATTAGGATGCCATTTTTTATTTTATTTATTTATTATTTGTTTATTTTTTGGTACTGGGAATGGAACCCAGGGGCCTTCTACCTTTTGCCTATACCCCCAGCCCTATTTTATTGTTTATTTTGAAACAGGGTCTTGCTAAGTTGCTGAGAACCTCACTAAGTCATTGAGGCTGGCTTCAAACCTGCAATCCTGTCTCCGCCTCCCAAGTACTAGGATTACAGGCATGTATCACCATATCTGGCAGGATGCCAAATTTTAAAGTGAAATGTAAAAGTTAGAGATCAGATAAAGGATGCTAGAGTTTGGATACTAGATTCAGACATTTAAAAATGAAAATCTAAATTTAGCTCATTAGAGATGATTACAGGGACCTGGTGTGCTTAAGCATGCACACCGCTCTGAGTTTGATCCCTAACCACACACACACACACACACACACACAGATGATTACAGTGATTGTTCCAATAGGTTTTATGAAGCTGAATAAGGTGACAGTGTAGATGAAGCAAGAAGCCCAAAGACAGCCCGAGTTGGAGTGGCCCAAGCTTGAGAATGGAGGGGTAAAGGAGAAGTTCCAATCGTGACCCTAAAGATCTGCGTCTCGTTGACTCTGAAGCCGGATGTGCCAGAAGAGAAGGGAGAATAGAATGTTGAGCTCTTTGGCACATGCTCAGCTCCAGACCATTTCAAGACTTCTAATTAGAATTAGCTGAGAATGACAAGGATGAACAGAAAGCAGACAGGTCTGGGTTTGAAATTGAATTTTTAGTTTTACTCACACACATGGTATATGAGTCAATTTTTTTTTTTTTTGTCACTGTGACCAAAATACCCAACAGGAACAACTTAAAGGAGGAAAGGTTTATGCAGGCTCATGGTTTCAGAGGTTCAGTCCATCGTTGGCTGTCTCCAAGGCAGAAATGTCATGGTAACAACACGTGGTAGAGGCAAGCTCTTCAGCTCACGGTGGCCTGAACCAGAGAGAGTGACAGAGAGTTTCCAGGGACAGATACAGTCCTGGGACCATGCTCCCTGTGACCCACCTCCTCCAGCCATGCCCCGCCTCTGAAACCCTCTGCACTGGAGGAGGCCAGCCTTCAACACAACTTTGGGGGAGACAGTCCCTATCCAAACCAAGCACAAGGTAACTGTGTCATTACTAAGACACAGCATACAGAAAGAAGCTAGAAGAGGAGCCATGGAGACAGATGAGTCAATGGACGGTAAGGGGGAAACAAGGAATCACTGAGACAAAGAAACCAAGGAGATGAGTTTAATAACAAGGACTATGAGCCGGGCGTGGTGGCACACGCTTGTAATCCCAGTACTTGGGAGGCTGAGACAGGAGGATCCGGGTTCGCTGCCAGCCTCAGCTACTTAGTGAGACCCTCCGCCACTTAGTGAGACCCTGTTTCAAAATAAAGAATAAAAATAGGGCTGGGGGGTGTAGCTCAGAGATCGAATGCCCCTGGGTTCAATCCCCAGTACTGCAAAAAAAAAAAAAAAAAAGACTGTAGGCAACAGGGCCAAATTGTGCAGGGTGAAGAGAAGCCAGATAGAGGGGAAATCAGACATTAGTGGTGACATCCTTTTGGAAGTGTCTGAGGCTGGAAGGCATTTGTCTATGTAAGTAGTGAGCTCCAAGGCAAAGACAGCAAGAAAGTAAAATAGAAATACAGACTGTTATGAAATCAAAAGAGGAATGACCTAGAGGGGATTGTTTCACACATTTCTTTTTTTTTTTTTTGCAGTACCGGGGATTGAACCCAGGGGCGTTCTACCTCCGCGCTACACCCCCGGGCCTATTTTTTATACTTTTTTTTAAATTTTGAAACCGGGTCTCACGAAGTTGCGGAGCGCCTCACTAAGGAGAGAGAGAGAGAGACAGGGAGAGAGTGAGAGAGCTGAGACTGGCCGCGAACCCGGATCCTCCGGTCTCTGCCTCCCAAAGTACTGGGATTACAAGCGTGCGCCACCATGCCCAGCACCACACATTTCTTGCAGATCAGTTAACTAAGGTTATTAAAGTACCTTAATGTGCTTTGTGGTGTATGAAAAAGTTTTCAAATGCTAGAATAATATTCTATATTGCATTTGTGTGTGTATGTGTATGTGTGGTACTGGGAATTGAATCCAGGGGCATTCTCTGGAGCCCAACCTCTTTAATTTGCTATTTTGAAACACAGTCTTTCTAGGTCACTGAGGGTCTAAGTTGCCAAGGCTGGCCTTGAACCTGTGATCCTCCGGTCTTAGACTCCCAAGTACCAGGATTACAGACAAGCTTGTGCCACTGAGCCCCCAGCCACTAGCTTTGTATTTAATGTGACTGTTCTCCATGTTCTATTGAATTAAATCCCTCTTTATTTTACAGATCTAATCGCTCCATTCTAATTTCTGCGTATTCTCCCCGAAAACTGATTTCCTTATGATAAAATACAATGTAATAGCCCACAGAGTTAAGAAAAAAATAAGCATTTTATCCTCCTTTTCACTAAAGTAGAAATTTATTTATTTTCATTAAAACTGGGTTTGACAGGGAAGTGAATTCTATTAAGTTAAACCACAAAGGAAATTAGATGAATATAGATGGACAGAATGTGTTTTAAGTGATTTTCCATCTATTTGCTGAAATCTGAGTAGGAGAGAGGCCTAGTAGAACTTCTATAGGAAGTACCCTGAGGTGGCCCGAGCCATTACAGCAGTTTTCCACACAATAGTCTTTGGAAAGCTGGAGGCCACTGTCTATTGCTATTATTATTATTGTTGTTGTTGTTGTGTGCCTATGAAGTTGAACTAATATAACAAAAAGGAGAATGTAAGCTGAGCATGGTTACTCCTGTAACCCCAGTATTTGAGAGGCTCAGCAAGTAGTGAGACCCTCATCAACCTAGCAAGACTCTGTTTCAAAATAAAAATAAAGTTGGGCATTGTGGCATAAGCTTGTAATCCCAGTATTTAGAAGCTGAGACAGGACAATCGCAGGTTCGCGGCCAGCCTCAGCTACTTAGTGAGGCCCTCTGCAACTTAGTGAGACCCTGTTTCAAAATAAAGAATAAAAAATAGGGCTGGGAGTGTGGCTCGGAGGTAGAATGACTCTGGGTTCAATCCCCAGTACCACAAATAAATAAATAAATAAAAATAAAATTGGGCTGAGAGTGTAGCTAGGAGGTAGAACGTCCCTGATCTTTGGATGAAGGGCAGGTTTTGCCGAATATCTCAAGAACAGCTGTGAAAAGGAAAAGCCAGCTCCCACGTTTCTGACTTGAATAAATAGTATGCTTCTGTTTGAAAGACAGAGCCTCAAGTTAATTTGGGTAAGATGACTAAGATCACAAGGAAACAAACGAATTTCACTGTCTCTAATTAAAGGTGAGGTGAGTCCAACGTGAAAACCAGGAGCCTCGGGGTGCTGGGAAAGCCACTCTGTCGGCAGGACCCCAGGCCCTCCGCGCTCTCTGTCTTGCTGCTTCCAGGAGCTCAGGGCTCATTAAGTGCTTCCCGAAGGGAGGGGCACAAACCACTGCTGGGAACTAGGAGCCAACAGCTCCTGCAGGCCACCGGATGTGCCACTTACAAGATGCAGGAGCAGGAGAATGTCCTGAAATTAAACAGCTGTCAGTATGTGATCCTACAGTAGGAAGCTCCCCAAATAAAAAAAGCCTACAGGAAAAAAGAGAGAGAGAGAGAGAGACTGGCATAAGGTGCTCTTTCCAGATAATGTTATTTTTTTTTGGGAAATAAGAATCTTTAGTCAGTGATATGCTAATAATTTAATTATTATTATTTTTATTAATGATGGTGGTTATTCAACAGAAACTATTTCTCCAAGAAAGTAAAGTTCATTTTGCTGTTATTTTGAGCTTCTTTTTCCCCTTCCTGTTTGTTTTTGTTGTTATTTTGTCAGTTTTTATCTGTGTGATATTCAAGTTTTCTGATCTAGGACGTTTTCTGGTTTCTGTAATTCAATATTTCTGTAGCAAGAAGCTGGGCATGGTGATGCTCACTTGTAATCCCTGTACTTGGGAGGCTGAGACAGGAGAATTGAAGTTTGAGGACAACCTCAACAAGTAGTGGGACTCTCATCAACCTAGCGAGACCCTGTTTCAAAATAAAAATTAAAAAATAGGGCTGGGGGTGTAGCTGGGAGGAGAATGCCCCTGAGTTCAAACCCCAGTACCACACACACACACACACACACACACACACACACACACACAAATCAGTAACCAGATTAGTTATCTTTAGTCACTCTTAAAATTTGAAGTCATATTTGTGGTCAGATAGTTGGGCTAGAGACTCTTCTAAGGAAGATTGATCTGCTCAGATGTGAACCCAGGACTCCTTGTTTGCTTTATTTATTTATTTATTTATTTTTTGCGGTACTGGGGATTGAACTCAGGGGCATTCTACCTCCGAGCTACACCCCCAGCCCTATTTTTTATTCTTTATTTTGAAACAGGGTCTCGCTAAGTTGTGGAGGACCTCACTAAGTAGCTGAGGCTGGCTGCGAACCCGGATCCTCCCGTCTCAGCCTCCCAAGTACTGGGATTACAAGCGTGCACCACCATGCCTGGCTTGCTTTTTTTAATAGTAAGTAAGTAATACTGAATTCTGCTAAAGCTAATCACTTGCTCTAAAAATTGAAGACTGTCAGATGTAAAGACATCATTCGATATATACTTGAAAAGCAGTCTAAGCCAGGTGTGGTGACACACGCTTGTAATCCCAGTACTTGGGGGCTGAAACAGAAGGATCGTAGGTTCGCGGCCAGCCTCAGCTACTTAGTGAGGCCCTCCACAACTTAGTGAGACCCTGTTTCAAAACAAGGAATAAAAAATAGGGCTGGGGGTGTAGGTCGGAGGTAGAATGCCCCTGGGTTCAATCCCCAGTACCGCAAAAAAAAAAAAGAAAAGCAGTCTAAATGAAGTCAAAAGTAAACCTTTACCTAAATAAATCTTTATTTAAAATTGAAGCCTTAATTTTTTTTTAAATGCGTAATTTTGTCAAATTTATTCTCTATTTTTTTTTAATGCAGTACCAGGGATTGAGCCCAGGGGCATTCTACCTCTGAGCTACATCCCCAGCCCTATTTTTTATTTTTATTTTGAAACAAGGTCTCAGTAGGTTGATGAGAGTCTGACTTCTTTTTTTTTTTTTTTTCAGTACTAGGGGTTGAACCCAGGGGCATTCTACCTCTGAGCTACACACTCAGTCCTATTTTTTATTCTTTATTTTGAAACAGGGTCTCACTAAGTTGTGGAGGGTCACTAAGTAGCTGAGGTTGGCCACGAACCTGAGATCCTCCTGTCTCAGTCTCCCAAGTACTGGGATTACAAGTGTGCGCCACTACGCCCAGCTGAGAGTCTCACTTCTTACTGAAGCTGTCCTCTAACCCGTGATCCTCCTGTCTCAGCCTCCCAAATACTGGAATCACAGGCGTGCACCACCATGCCCAGCTCTACTGTTTTCTTATAAAAGCTTGTTGTATATGTTTTCAGACATCATCTAATCATTCATTCAGTTACTTTATTTTTAAACATAAATAGAATAGTATTATAGATAGGACTCTGAAATTTGCCTTTCTCCTTAAATAAATTTTGCCCAGTATTCTGTATCTTTACACAGAAATCTTACCTTTAATGACTTCATAATAGTTACATGATGATGAACATTTTACCTTAGGTTTATTAAGTCCCCTCTTGCTGAACCCTTGGCTGTTCCTATATTTTTGTGACTATAGTTGTCTCCCAGTATCTGTGAGAGTTGGAAGGGATGGTTCCAGGACTTCCACAGATACCAAAATCCTAGGACGAGCAAGTCCTTTATATAAAATGACAAAGTAAGCCAGTCGTGGTGGCACACACCTGTAATCCCAGTACTTGGGAGGCTGAGACAGGAAAACAGTAGGTTCAAAGTCAGCCTCAGCAACTTAGTGAGGCTTTCAGTAATCTAGCAAGGCCCTATTTTCAAATAAAAAAGGAGGGCTGGGTGTGTAGCTCAGAGGTAGAATCCTCCTGAGTTCAATCCCCAGCACCACAAAAATAAAATAAACAAAATATAAAATGGCAAAGTATTTGTGTACAATCTACATACACCCTCTGAATATTTTAAATCATCTCTAGATTACTTATAATACCAAACATGATATAAATGCTATGTAAATAGTTGTTATATTGCATTGTTAAGAGAAAAAAAAAACAATCTGCACATGTTTAGTGGAGCCAACCATCATTGACCTGACTGCACAATACATGTCAGTAAGGATGTAACTTGTGTGTGTGTGTGTGTGTGTGTGTGGTACTAGGAATTGAGCCAGGAGCATTCTATCTCTAAGATACACACCCAGCCCTATTTTGTTTTTTATTTTGAAACAGGGCCTCACTAAATTGCTGAGGCTGCAATCCTACTGGGATTACAGGTGTCCACCACTATGCCCGGCTAGGACATAACTTTTTTTGTGTGTGTGGTACTGGGGATTGAGCCCAGGGACATTCTACCTTCAAGTTATAACCTCAGTCCTTTTTTACTTTATATTTATTTATTTGTTTGTTTGTTTGTTTGTTTATTATTTTTGTGGTACTGGGAATTGAACCCAGGGGTGTTCTACCGCCGAGCTACACCCCTAGCCTTATTTTAGTTTTTTATTTTGAAACAGGGTCTCACTAAGTTGATAAGAGTCTCACTACCTGCTGAGGCTGTCCTCAAACCTGTGATCTTCCTGTATCAGCCTCTCACGTACTGAGATTATAGGCATATGCCACCATGCCCAGCTAGGATGCAACATTTTAAAAATATATACATATATATTTTTTTTCAGTCCTCAGTAAGTTGAATTCATGGATGAGGAACATGACATACAGAGTTCCGATTGTATCAGTATTGATGTCTTGAATATCCTTCAGTATTGCAATTATTAAGTGTCTGTAGAATATTTCTAGATCTGGAATTAGCGGGGCAAAAGGAAAAAGCCAACGTTTTAGAATCTAATTCTAATGAGTTGATACTTCATTTTTACTTGCAATTTTTTGATTCTTTAGGTTGTGTTCTCAAGAAACTATTAAATATATTTACTGAAATCAGTAAAATCTTATTTAAAATAATTACATAGTAATATCTAATTTCAATAAAAAATAAACACAAATTTTATGAATAGAGTAAAAAACATTTTATTGTACATACATAGAATGAAATTATAGCTCAACTTAGCAGTAGGGTATCTATTAAATTTAATAGTAGGGCAACTAAATGTTATATCCTAATGTGATATAAAGTATAATAGAATTTATTAAGTGTTCTTGCCAAAAATACCCTGTAGCTAATGAAACTTTTAGTTCTCACTTTCACATTACAGAAAATACCTACTGGTGATAAAGAAAGTTAAATGATATCATGACCATATCAGACCATTCCAGAAGGTGGAACATTATTAAAACTGCACCAGTCTCTTCTATATGTCACTATGATTCGAAAACAAAGATGGACTACTCTTCTAGATTTTTTTGTTTTGTGGCACTGGGGATTGAACCCAGGGGCATTCTACCTCCGGGCTACATCCCCAGCCCTATTTTTTTATTCTTTATTTTGAAACAGGGTCTCACTAAGTTGAGGAGGGACTCACTAAGTAGCTGAGGCTGGCCGCGAACCTGCGATCCTCCTGTCTCAGCCTCCAAGTACTGGGATTACAAGTGTGCGCCATCATACCTGGCTTATGTATGTATGTATTTACTTTTGTTTTGAAACAGGGTCTTGCTAAATTGCTGAGGCTGTCCTCAAACCTGCAATCCTCCTGTCTCAGCCTTCCAAGTACCAGGATTACAGGCGTGCACCACCATACCTGGCCCCAACTAATACATTTTAAATAAATTACAACTAATATATTTAAATAAAATCACCATATTGTGCCCGCCACCATAATAAGTGATTCTGGCAAGAACCATCAATAAGCTAAAAAAGCCATTGTTTGATAAATTACTAGAGGACACAATGAATATCAAACTCTCAACCAAATAACAGTTTATGAATTGGAACTCTAATAGTACATTTTAATGGTGAAGCATTCAGGACACCATTTTAATCATATATAATATCCCCGATAATGAGACAGACTCACATTATAAGCTTCCTGATGTGGCACAATTAGAAGGACACATACCATCCGTGTGGCATTCCTGGCAGAAATGTTGCACCTGAGTCTAACTGTGAAGCAACCATCAGACAAACCCAAGTGGAGGGACATTCAGCAAAACAAATGAAATGCAATGTATATGACTTGATTAAATTTGGGGTTGGAGAAAAACAAGAATCTAGCTATATTAAGACAAATAGAAAAATTTAAATGTGAGTGTGTATTTGACAATCATATTGTATCACTGTTTATATTTCCTGAACAGTGCTCCCTTCGGCAGCACATATACTAAAATATATTTAATGAACATAAAACTTCTGATTTTTTTGGTACTATAGATGGAACCCAGAGGCATTCTACCAACAAGTTATACCCCCAACCCGATTTTATCTCTTATTTGGATGCAGGGTCTCACTAAGTTGCAGAGGGCCTCACTAAGTTGTAGAGGCTGGCTGCAAACCTGTGATCCTCCTGTCTCAGCCTCCCAAGTACTGGGATTACAAGCATGCACCACCACACCTGGCTAAAACTTCTGATTTTATAAAGAACAAAAACAAAAAATCAAATGAGTTCATTGTTGGGAGGGACCTACTGAAGCATTTAGGGGATAATGCCATGATACCTGCAACTAATACTCAGGAGTTCGCCCATCCCCGACCTTGCCTACAGTCTGGCGTACAGATGCATACACACATGTCTTTATACGTGTGTATGTGTATATGATGTGTGTGAGAGTCTATATGGGTGTGTTTGAGAGCATGTGTGGAGAAAGAGAGAGAGAAAGAGATAGACTATGCCAATGTGGCAAAATGTTAACAACTGGTGCATCTAGAGGAAGGGTAGACGTGTGTATTAGTTTTCTCAGGCTGCCATAATAAAACTCCAGAGACTAGTTCACATAAACCAGAGAGATTCAGCTGGGCGCAGTGGTGCATGCCTATAATCCCAGTACATGGAAGGCTGAGACAGGAGGATTGCAGGGTAGAGTACAGCATCAGCAACTTAATGAGGCCATCGGCAACTTAGAGAGACCCTGTTTCAAAACAAAAAATAAGAAGGGTGGGGGGTGCAGCGAGGAGGTAGAATGCCCCTGGGTTCAATCCCCAGTACCAAAAAAAAAAAAAGAAAAGAAAAAGGAAAGAGAGAGATTTATTTTTTCACTTCTGGAGGCTGGAAGTCTAAGATGAAGTTGTGGGCAGGACAGGTTTCTTCGAGGCCTCTCCTTGTTCTTCCTGACTTTTTACATGATCATTCTGTGCATGTGACTCCTGGTGCCTTTGTCTCTACAGACTTCCTCTTGTATAAGGACAACGGTCAGACTGGATGAGGGTCCATCCCAACAGTTTCATTTTGAAACTATTTATTTATTTATTTATTTATTTATTTACTTACTTACTTACTTACTTTGCACTACTGGGAATTGAACCCAGGGGCATTCTCCCTCTGAGCTACACACCCAGCCCTATTTTATTTTTTTTGAAACAGGGCCTCACTAAGTTGCTGAGGCTGGCCACCAACCTGCAATTTTCCTGTCTCGGCCTTACAAATTCTGAGATTACAAGTGTATTTATTATTTATTTATTTATTTATTTATTTATTTATTTATTTGCAGTACTAGGGATTGAACCCAGGGGCATTCTAGCTCTGGACTATACCCCCAGCCCTATTTTTTTTTCTTTATTTTGAAACAGGGTCTCACTAAGTTGCGGAGGGCCTCACTAAGTAGCTGAGGCTGGCCGCGAACACAGATCCTCCGGTCTCAGCCTCCCAAGTACTGGGATTACAAGTGTGCACCACCACGCCCAGCTCACCACTCCCTTTAAATATAGTACTTAAGACTCTAGCCAGAGCAATAAGGCAAGAGAAGGAAACCAAAAGAGTACAAATAGGAAAAGAACTGAAACTATTTCTATTTGCAGGTGACATGATATTGCAGATGACTTAGAAGACCCAGTAAACTCAACCAAAAGGCTTTTAGAACTGATCAACAAATTCAGCAGTGTCTGGGTACAAAATCAATCTTAAAAAATTAGAAGCTTTTCTGTACGCCAATCATAAATCCGCTGAAAAGAAATCTAGAAAACATTTCCACTCACGATATCCTCCAAAACAGAAGATGGAAGGACCTCCCATATTCTTGCATAGGCAAAATAAATATACTCAAAATGGCCATTCTTCCAAAAGTAATCTACAGATTCAATGAAATACCCATTAAAATTTCAAGGTCATTCTTCACAGACATAGAAAAAAACACTTCTTAAATTCATTTGGAACAACAAAAAACCCAGAATAGTCTAAATAGTTCTCAGTAACAAGAACCATGCAGGGGGCATCATAATACCTGACTTCAAACTATACCACAGAGCCATAGTAATAAAAACAGCATGGCATTGGCACAAAAGCAGACACGTAGACCAATGGAACTGAACAGAAGACTCAAACAAATCCACATGCTTACAGCCAATTGATTTTTGGCTAAGGGGCCAAAACCATACACTGGAAAAAAGATAGCCTCTTCGACAAATGGTGTTGGCAAAACTGGTTATCCATATGCAGAAAAATGGAAATAAACTCCACTATCTCACCCTGCACAAGAGTCAATTTGAGATGGATCAAAGACCTGTAAATTAGACCAGAGACCTTGTAGCTACTTGAAGAGGGCATAGGACCAACACTCTAACACATAGGCATGGGTAAAAACTTCCTCAACAAGACCCCAAAGGCACAAGAAATTAAAACGAGGCTCAATACGTGGAATTGCATTAAACTGAAGAGCTTCTGTGCAGCAAAGGAAACTATCAAGAACCTCAACAGAGTGCTGACAGAATGGGAGATTTTTGTCAGCTACTCCTCTGATAGAGGACTAATATCTAGAATATACAGAGAGCTCAAGAAACTCACCACCAAAAAAACAAATAACCCAATCAAAAAAATGGGCAACTAAATAGACACTTCACAAAAGAAGAAATACAAATGGCTAATGAATATATGAAAAAATGTTCAACATTATTAGCAATCAGAGAGATGTGAATCAAAACTACCCTGAAATTTCACCTAACCCCAATTAGAATGGCAATCATTAAAAACACAAACAACAACAAATGCTGGCAAGGATGTGGAGAAGTAGGAACTCTAATACATTGTTGGTGGGATTTCAAATTAGTGCAACCACTTTGGAAAATAGTGTGGAGGATCCTCAGAAGAATGGGAATAAACCTACGATATGACCCAGCAATACTACTCCTGGGTATCTACCCAAAAGAATGGAAGCCAAACTTCCAGAGTAATATATGCATATCTATGTTTATAGTTGCACAATTCACAATTGTCAAGCTATGGAGCCAACCAAGATGTCCATCAACAGATGAATGGAAGCCAGGCGTGGTGGTGGCGCACGCTTGTAATCCCAGTACTTTGGGAGGCAGAGACCGGAGGATCCGGGTTCACAGCCAGCCTCAGCTCTCTCTCTCTCTCTCTCTCTCTCTCTCTCTCTCTC
>PVJS01011560.1:0-45532 GCA_004027185.1 Glis glis | reverse complement strand
ATCATTTTCTAATTTGTCTGGTGTGTGTGTGTGTGTGTGTGTGTGTGTGTGTGTGTGTGTGTGTGTTACTGGGATTGAACCCATAGACATTCTACCTCCCTATTTTGTTTTTATTTTGAAACAGGGTCTCACTGGGTTGCTGAGAGTCTTACTACCTGCTGAGGCTGGACTGGAACCTGTGATCCTCCTGTTTCATCCTCCCCAGTACTGGGATTACAGGCAAGTCCCAACATGCCAGGCTCCCAGCTTTCTTACTACTGAGGATTTCACGATGCCATTGCCAAGTCAGAGCACTCAAGCAGTAAACAAACCATATCTATGCAAATGAAGGTTCCAGTTATTAATGTTCTCTGGAAGATAAGGGCAAAGACTGAATCTAGAAAGTAGAACAGGGTTCTAGGAGAAAAGGGAACATTCAGAAATGAAAAGCATCTTTGAAATTAAAATATGATAGCATACATGAAGAATTCAATAGGAGGGTTTAAAAAGATCCCATAATTTAGTACAAAATGACAAAGAGATGGAAAAAGGAGAAAAAAACAACTATAAAGTTTATCATCCTAGCTGGGCATGGTGGCGCACGCTTGTAATCCCAGTACTTGGGAGGCTGAGATAGGAAGATCACAGGTTCGAGGACAGTCTCAGCAAGTAGTGAGACTCTCATCAACCTAAAGAGACCCTGTTTCCAAATAAAAATAAAATAGGGCTCTGGGTTCAATCCCCAGTGCCTAAATAAATAAATAATTAAATAAAGTCTATCATCCAAATAAGAATTCTAGGAGATAGCAGAGAGGAGAATATTTTTAAATAAATAACTGCAGAACATTTACAAGATTGAAGGCCCTGTTTCCAGATTGAAATGACCCAGCAAGCTAGGCACAGTGATACATGCCTATAATTCCAGTTACTTCAGAGCCTGAGCAGGAGGATCACAAGTTCGAGGCCAGCCTAGGAGACCTAACAAGAGCCTGTCTCAAAATAATAAAATAAAATAAAACTCTGAGAATGTGGTTCAGGCGAGAGCACTTGCTAAGCATGTGTGAGGTCCTGGTTCAATCCCCAGTGGGAAAGGGGGAGAGAGAGAGAGAAAGAGAGAGAGAGAGAGAGAAAGAGAAAGAGAGAGACCGACCCAGTGAACACCCAGTACGATGAACAGAGAAAGACTCACACTAAGGCACATCACTTTGAAATGATAGGACAATGGGGGCTAAGTTCTAGAAGCTGCTAGGAAAATAAGCCTAGAAGACTCTGGAGAGAATAACTAGATCACGTGCAAAGTATTGGGAATTCAAATACTATGGAACTTCTCAACCACAACTCTGGAAGGCATAAGACAATTGGGGGGGGGGGACAAGTGATTTAAGTGTAAAAATGGAAATATGGCAAGATTTCTATTAAAGCAGGTATTTTAAAAATCAGTGAATTCTGAACATAATTCTCAAATACCTCAAACAATATTAATATTTTTGGAAGACAGATAGCTAATATAGATAAATAGATCAACATGTGTTTAATATTCCCAGTATCTTGTGCTCATGTTGATTTTCTCAAATATTCTTTGCAGGTAATTGACTATGCCACACTTGTTCAGTCACGATATGATGAAGCCCGTGAAGCATTAAAACGAAATACTATAGCTGAGGCCACCAAACTAGCCATTAAAGTTGTGAAAGAAAAGCTTCATGCAGAACTAGAAGCTAAAAAACAAGGTGAACCATCTTTTTCAAATGTGCATTTTAAGTTTAGGTAACCTATTAAGCCTGGATACTTAAGGGCAAAGGCTTTTATTCCCTCATCTTGGCATTGGCCCCTTGCACATTGTAGTCTCTTAATAAATAGTTGAAGGAATGAATATGCATAAACTGATTCATAAGAAAAAATTTCAATTGTAGGCCTCTAATGAAAGGAAACAGAAGGAGCTTCCAAATGTGAATTTCTTTGCATGTATAGGACTACTTAACTGGGCAAAGACTGAACAGTATTTACACCTTTATCTGTATTAGTAATTAAAACAACAAAAACCCACCTGACTCTTGTGGAGTTTGTTGTTTGGGGTTTATATGTCAGGCCTGATTATAATGAAGTCTTTCTATTTGGAAAATATTATTTTCAAATTCAAAAAGTCATAATGCAATGAAACTGGAAGATACTTTGGAGATCAATTAACACAATTCTCTAATTTTACAGGTAAGGAAGGTTAGGCTCATGGAAGATAAATGGCTTCCTGACAGTCACCCCAGTAGTAGCATAGCTGAGACTTGAACCCTCACTTCCAAAGTCCCAGCACTTTTTCTCCTGACCATTCTGCCTCTTTCTGTATCTCAGACTGTCAATTATATTATTTTAAAATAGACACAAGGTTTATTTTTCTTCCTATGTTTCTCCAGGAAAAATGTGAGCTCTCATTTCATGACTACTTTTGAAGTTGATTGATTGAAATTGATTTGTTTTGGTAGAATTTATCTTTCTAGTTGGCCCCCTTGAAACTAGTCATATTAGAACACGTGAATGTATCTTAATCTTAATCTAAACCCCTCCTCTTATAGGAATACTCTTAGTGCAGCACATCCTAAACACTATATGGGATCTTTCTTATTTCAAAGATCTGGATCCAAAAGTTGGGATTAGCTGCAGCAATTTTAGACTAGAGTCAGTCAGCAATATTTGGATTTCCCAGAAACTATGACAACAGTGTCACCTTGTTGTCTCAATTCCAAATACTCTTTTCCTAATAAACTGCTTTTCCTTACAAACATAATCATAGCCAGTATTTATTGAGCACTTACGTCAGGCTCTATGCTAACTGCATTGCATATATTACCCTTTTAATCCTCATAACAGGCCTGTGTGAGGTAGATCTTTTTTTATGGTACTGGGGTTTGAACCCAGGGGCATTCTACCTCTGAGCTACACCCGCAGCCCTATTTTATTGATTATTTTGTTTTTTGTTTTTTCTGGAACAGCACATAATTTTTATTAATAAAAGGCATAAATCAGGGCTTCCAGGAAACAGGCTAGACCTGGCGGCTTTTTTTTTTTTTTAATGCTGCAAGGAAAGAGGGTTTGGTGGTCAACTTATGGAAGTCATTGGCCTATCCAAAGCAGAGTAGAGTTACTGCCTCCAGGGGCTTAGTTCTCCCCATTCCTCCAAAAAACAAGATTCACACTACCCAGTTAACTGATAATTCTGGTGAGCAGGGAAGCTGAAGCAGGGAGATGGCAACTTGGACGCCAGCCTCAGCAATTTAGTGAGATCATCTCAACATTAGAGAAAACTGGGGGAGTAGCTCAGTAGCTGGGCACTGGTCTAGTGTATGTGAAGCCCTGGGTTTGCCCCCAGCACTGCCAGAGGAAAAAGTTGGCATCCACTCGAAGGCTGCTTTTTTCAAGGGCCATTATTGTTTATTTTGAAATAGGGTCTCACTAGGTTACTGAGAGTCTTGCTAAGTTGCTGAGGCTGGCTTTGAACCTGCAATCCTCCTGTCTCAGCCTCCCAAGAACTGGGATTACAGGCATCTGCCACCACACCCAGCTGAGGGTAGATCTTTTTTTTTTTATCTCCAAGTCTAAAGGATAGAGAAACAGAGGCTTAGAGAGAGGGGTTGGTTAAGTAAGTTGCTGACAGTTGACAGCCAACAAGTGACTGGAGTTCAAATCAGTGTTTGTGCTCTTATCCTCTGTGTCTCTCAAGTGGAAAAAACAGGTGGAAGGAAAGCTCACCCCTTCTTACTCCCTGGAGATATCCACTGTTAAGAATTTGGTGCATTCTCCATTCTCCACCTCTGTTTTTTTTTAATTCATATATGTATTGATCGTGACCCAATAGTATATGCAAAATTACATTCACTCATTTTAGCCAGGCGTGGTGGCGCACGCTTGTAATCCCAGTACTTTGGGAGGCAGAGACCGGAGGATCCGGGTTCCGGCCAGCCTCAGCCCTCTCTCTCTCTCTCTCTCTCTCTCTCTCCCTGTCTTTCTGTCTCTCTACTTAGTGAGGCCCTCCACAACTTCGTGAGACCTGGTTTCAAAATAAAGTATAAAAAATAGGGCCGGGGGTGTAGCGCGGAGGTAGAACGTCCCTGGGTTCAATCCCCAGTACTGCAAAAAAAAAAAAAAAAATTACATTCACTCATTGTAAAACAATCTTTCTTTCTACTTAAGATGTGATCATTATAATAAACTTTGTGTTAAATTAATTTTTCCCAATGATGAGCAAATATTAAAATGACATTTATTAAATGATCTATAATTTTACTGGAGACTTAAAATGCCAACGTTATCTTAACATTAAATTCAAGTGTGTATGTGTATAAACTTCTGAACTTTCTATTCTATTTATTATTCTCTATCTTACTGCCTTTAATACAAAAATGTAATAAAGCTTTATGAGATATTTTAAATCATATAAATTCCTCCACAAAACACTTTGTTCTAATTTTTTTCTGATTATTCTTTCATTTATCCAAAAAAATGAGTGCTTACTATGTGCCAGGATCTATAGTAGATGTTGGAATGCTTGTAGAATTTTACCATGTCCCACAACAAATCCCAGTAGGAGGATTGTGTAAATATGATATAATAAATTGGCAAGAATTCTCATCTTTACTATTAAATCTTCTTATGCAGACATATGGGATCTCTCTTTTTTTATTCTGATTTTTCCATCTTTCCAAAACACTTTGTAGCTTTATGTATTGCCTGTACAGAATTTTCTTATTAAATTTATTCCTAGATATTTTGTCATTTCGTTACTTTTGAAGGGAATTACAGTATGGGATTTACTGTGGGTCCTTTTCTCAGCCCAGTATAGAAATAAAGAGCCAGAAAACCTAGTTGCAATGCTAGAAGGTTTAATGAAAGGAAAGGAAAGCGCCACACCAGAGAGGAGTGAGGCGGAGTGCTCCAATGAGACACTCCCGCCCTCTGGAGACCTCAAGCTTTATATCTAAATCCTATCATCACAACAGGGTATGTCTTCATCAACCCCATTTGAGCAGTTGCAGGGTCTTTTTTTAGTCTTGGTCACTGTGACCAGAACAATTGTTTTTCTATAATATTTTCTAAATAGTTACTACCAGTGTATTGGAAGGGTGTTTGGTTTTTATATATTTATTTGTAGCTATCTACCTTATTAGAATTAATGTCTAGTTCTGATACATTTCTAGTTGGTTCTCTTGGGTTTTCCAGATAGCCAATCATGTCATTTGAAAAGAAGTATAGTTTTGGCTGAGCGTGGGGTTGCACGCCTGTTATCCCAGTACTTGCGAGGCTGAGACAAGAGAATCACAGGTTCAAGGACAGCCTCAGCAAGTAGTGAGACTCTCACTACTATCAACCTAGTGAGACTCTGTTTCAAAATAAAATAGAGAAATAGGTCTGGGGGTGTAGCTCCGAGGTAGAATGCCCTAGTACCACACACATGAAAAAAGAGAGTGTAGTTTCAACTCTACTTTTTCCAATATTTGTGCTCATTTCCTTTCTTGAATAATTATGCAGACTAGTAGTTCTAGAATGATTCTCAGTGGTGGAAGTGGTAGTGACCTTCTTTAAAGGGGTTCTTGCCAATGTTTCTCCATATGATTATTAAGCATTTTTATCTGGAATGGATGTTGAAAGTTATCAAGTTCCTTTTCAGCATCTATCAAGATAATTATGAAGTTTTTAGTTCTTTGACCTGTTGATTTGTTCAGTTATACTAATGAATTTTCCAACATTAAGCTCTTTTTGTATTTCCTTTTTTTTTATGCGGTACTGGGGATTGAACCGAGGGGCATTCTACCTCCAAGCTACTCCCCCAGCCCTATTTTTTATTCTTTGTTTTGAAACAGGGTCTCACTAAGTTGCGGAGGGCCTCACTAAGTAGCTGAGGCTGGCCGCGAACCCGGATCCTTCGGTCTCGGCCTCCCAGGTACTGGGATTACAAGCGTGCGCCACCATGCCCGGCTTCTCTTTTTGTATTTCTGAAAAAAAATCTTTTCTGGTCATGGCGTACTATTCTCATAACATTTTTTAACCTTTGTTCATTTAGAACTTTTTCTCTACATTCATAAATGTAACTGTTTTGTAGTTTTCTTTTGTGTTCTATTTGTAAGATTTTGCTAACAGGTTTTTTTTTTTAGTTTTTACATAAATTGGGAAATTTCCCAACATTTTCTCTGCTTCATACTATTTACATAGCTAGGAAATCACCTTTCCCATGGCAATATGGAGTCTTTGTCAGATAAGAACACACTATTCACCTAATAAGTCGGCCTCTTTTCTTTCTGATTCACCTATGAACAGGTGAAAGAATCCAACATGGTGCCTGAGAGATTACAAAAAAATGACATAAAGACCAGCATTGCGATTGCCAGCCATACAAAAGATCACCCAGATGATCTAGAATGAAATGATAGTCTCATTACATTATCTTCAAAGTAAAAATCAAAATTAAAAAAATACAGACTGCTTACAAATTGAAACTGGAGAAATACTGACCCAGCCTACTAAGGGGGCTTATTATTCAAATTACTTAAGGCTGGAAAAAATGAATTCATTAATTCATTCAACAAATACTTGGGTACCGACTTTGTGTTAAACATGATTCTAAGCCGGGCGTGGTGGCACACACTTGTAATCCCAGTACTTTGGGAGGCGGAGACCGGAGGATCCAGGTTCGCGGCCAGCCTCAGCTCTCACTCTCTCTCTCCCTGTCTCTCTCTCTCTCTCTCTCTCTCTCTCTCTCTCTCTACTTAATGAGGCCCTCCGCAACTTTGTGAGACCTGGTTTCAAACTAAAGTATAAAAAATAGGGCCAGGGGCGTAGCGCAGAGGTAAAATGCCCCTGCGTTCAATCCCCAGTACCGCAAAAAAAAAAAAAAAAACATGATTCTAGGCACCAGGGAGACAGAGCTACACAGGACACGTGAAGCTCCTGTCCTTGTGGTGCTTACCTTTTAGCAGAAGGGGTGAGAGGGAAAAAAGAATCAAGTGAACAGATGAAAAAAGAGCATGGTAATAGAGCAGACAGTGATCAGAGCAGGGCTGCTGGAGTACTGGGATCACCTCTCCAAAGAGGGGACATGTGACTTGAGACCTGGATCACAAAAGGCAGCTAGCCAGGCTCCCAGAGGAAGAACAGTGATCTTTGGTGCTTCTTAGAATCTGTAGTGATTCTTTTCACATCAAATTGTGGCATGAAATCATAGATTTGAAGCTTTTCGTACCTTGCCTTCTCCTGCTAGAATGTGAAAATAGATGCTAGCTCTCACATGCTACAGACTTTAAAGTCTCTTTCTATTCTTTTTCAAATTCACTGATTATTCTAAATCTGACAATACTTAACTTTCTTAGAATTTAAAACATTGGAAATTTTGTTGTTGAATTTTACTTGAATACATTTTTAAGTAAAATTTGTCAGTGGAGAATATTGAGGTGTTTCAAACATAAAAATATATAGTATAAGCTGGGCGTGGTGGCACACACTTGTAATCCCAGTACTTGAGAGGCTGAGACCAGAGGATCTGGGTTCGCGGCCAGCCTCAGCTACTTAGTGAGGCCCTCTGCAACTTAGTAAGACCCTGTTTCAAAATAAAGAATAAAAATAGGGCTGGGGGTGTAGCTCGGAGGTAGAATGCCCCTGGGTTCAATCCCCAGAGCCAAATATATATTTACATATATATATATATAAATTTACATATATATATACACATATATATATTATAATACAGAAGATAGCAGCTAACATGGAGCAGGCTTCTTGTGTGCTAACCATTTAATGCTCAGAGCAATGCTTTAAGTTTAATGATCCCCATTTTCCTAGTGGAAATTGAGACAGAGATAAAGTGATATTCCAAAGCCCACAGCTCTCATGTGATGGTCAGAACTGAAACCCAATCTGTCTGACTTTAAAGCAGTGACTTTTAATTGCTGTACCCACCTCCCTATTCCCAACTTCCTTTTTCCTTTCTTTTTTTTTTTTCATTTTTCTTTTTTGGTAGTACTGGGAATTAAACCCAGAGGCATTCTACCTCCAAGCTACACACCCTATTTTTATTTCTTTTTTATTTTGGAAACTGGGTCTCACTAAGTTGCTGAGGCTGGCCGTGAACCTGCGATCCTCCTGTCTTGGCCTCCCAAGTTACTGGAATTATAAGTGTGCACTACCATGCCCAGCTCCAACTTCCTTTTTCTAACATAACCAAATATTATCTTTCAGCTGAGAAAAATTTAAGAGAATTTCAAAGACAATTTGGAAGAAAAGAGTTTCAAGAGTTCCCAGAGGACGCAGATAAAAGCTCTGAAGAGTTACACTCTTCAATTAATGAAGAAGGTAAAGAAACATATTGCCTGTGTAATTGCCTGGATCTTTTCTCATATAAGTAGATAAGCTGATAAAAAATTTTTATTCTTTTGCTGAAGCAGACCCTGAAGAATCCCAAAAATCAAAATCTGTAGAGGACTTTGGACAAGACAAAATAGAGACAGAAAGTGTCCTTTATGATCAAGCTGCTAAAGTTGAAAAAGACGGTAACAAAGTGAACTGCTAATGCATGCTTATGAGTCTTAGTTCCTTTTATTTTATCTTTGATTATGCTTATATTGAAACAAAATTACCACAAAAGCCGGGCATGGTGGCACATGCCTGTAATCCCTGTACTTGGGAAACTAAGATAGGAGGATTGCAGGTTCAAGAACAGCTTCAGCAACATAGCGAGACTCTCAGCAACCTAGCGAGACCCTGTTTCAAAAACAAAAATAAAAAAGGACTGGGGTGTAGCTCAGAGGTAGAATGCCCCTGAGTTCAATCCCTAGTACCACACACACACACACACACACACACACACACACACACACACCACACACACACACAGAAAAAAAAGAAAACAAAATTACCACAAAAATATTGAAAACTGCAGAAGTAAGTTAGTTTCCCTTTTATAGATTTAAATTTGAATAGCTATTGAACCAAAATAGATTTACTAGAATGAAGAAGAAAACATAGAAAATGGGGAATCAGATACAATTAGAGCACAAAGAAAAAGATTTAATGTTTCCAAATATTATATAATCATTATCATATAATTATAAATTCTTAAAAGTTCTCTGCCTTCTTTAATGTATTGGAATTAGAGTATCATAAACTCATAATTGTAGTTGTAAGATTCTATATCATTTATCCATTGTGCTATTTACTCTTAAAAATTTTTTCTGTTTGTATTCTAACATAACAGAGAGCTCATAGCTTTACATTACATAACATTATATAATTATAATTATATGTAGCATTACATAATAGCTATAATGTAAGCTATTTTTGCCTTTTTTGACTTACGGTGTACCATTTAATTATATTACTTCATTTGAAAATATTTGAACCCTTATTTTAACATACTGAACAATTTCCCTATAAATAGGTAGTAGTTTTAACCAGTTCTTTATGTTCGAAATTTAAGTTAGTTTTCTTTTTTCTACTATAAACAATGTTTCAATGAATTTTTAAATCTGCATATTGACATAGATTTACTAAATTAATGAATTTGAAGCTGTAGCCAAGAATCAAGTTGATTTGCATAAAAATTTTTCCAAATTATTTTCTCCTCAAAAATATACAAAAAATATATGTCATTGTTTCCTCAGTATTTTCTAAGTGTTATTTTAATTTTTACTTCTGAGGTTTATTATTTTAATATGTTAACAATTTATTTCTTCTTTTCTGAAGTGACCATTTTTGTCTTTTGCCCATTTTTCCAAATTGTTTTATCAGTTACATGGTTTCTGCATAAACTTTCTCTGTTAGTCTCTTATTTTTCATATTTTTCTCAAATTGAGAAATTTGTCTTCTAAATCACCTTGCTGTTTTTGAAGAACACAGAGGCATTTTTCATATCTTTTGTAATCAACTCAATGTTTTTCCATTGTTGATTTCTTTCTTTACTTTTAAACTTAAAAAGTCTTCCTCTCAAGCCGGGCGTGGTGGCACACACTTGTAATCCCAGTACTTGGGAGGCTGAGACCGGAGGATCCGGGTTCACGGCCAGCCTCAGCTACTTAGTGAGGCCCTCCACAACTTAGTGAGACCCTGTTTCAAAATAACGAATAAAATAGGGCTGGGGGTGTAGCTCGGAGGTAGAATGCCCCTGGGTCCAAGCCCCAGTACCACACACACACAAAAAAGTCTTCCTCTCAACCAGAGATAACACATATGTGTATGTAAAATCTTTTATTCTGGAGTTTTTTTGTTTGTTTGAGTTATTGGTCCAACATTTTTGTATTCAGTTTTTACATGCATCTATCATTTGTTTTGTTATAAGAGTGTAGAGCTGATTTCTTTTTTTTTTTTTTTGGCTTGGTTCTTCCTACTGATTCAGACAGATGTACTTTCCTGCTGTTTCTTTGAGTCCTTGTAGAAATTGAACTGAACACTGTCAGAAACTTGAATGTGTCACCAGCCTTCCCTGAGACACACACAGTTCACAGAAGGCAGCCCCATGTGTTCAAATGTTGGCCATCAAGTGGCATCCCTCTGCTGCTGCGGAGTTCCCAGCACCTGTCTACAAAGAGGCACCCTCCCTGGTCTGCTCCCTGTGAGGGGAGGCAGTCCAAATTAGAAGCAACCCTCAACCCCCCCCCCAGCAGGAAGGGTACCAGTATGGCTGTATGCATTAGTATGATGGCTGCCTTTCTTGCCCCAAGTCTCTGAGATAAGCATAGCCTCTTGGAGTTGAGAGACTGTCAGTTATCTCAGAAAGGGAACTCTTGATTTTTCTTCAGTTTAAGTCCACTGGTATTATATTAAACTGAAATTACTCCTAGTTTTGCTACAGGTTGTTATTTTCTTAATTTTTATTTTTTTCTGCTGATAGATATGCTTACCTATTTGCATTACAAATTAAAAATTGGGACTGGGAATCCCGGGTCCCTGAGGCCACACCACATTCTTCCCTGGGAATCCATCTATGTTTTTTTTAATGCTGTTCTTTAGTTGATAACAGTGTTTTATTCACAGCTGAAAAAGAAAGCATTGAATCATCCACAGTGGAAAAGAGTTCTCAAGAGACTAGCCAAAATCCAGAGTTTTATATAGAAGAAGGTAAATCATATTTGGGTAATTTGGTTCTCTTAGACTGTGGTTCTACAAAACACAAATACCTCCTTTAGCTTTTAGAAGAAGAAATGTATGATTATTTTAAAAAGCACTAGTAAGCCAGGTACAGTGGCACATGCCTATAATCCCAGGCTAGCCTCAGCAACTTAGAAAGACCCTGTTTCAGCTGAGCATGATGGCACATACTTGTAATCCCAGTACTTGGGAGGCGGAGACCGGAGGATCCGGGTTCGCAGCCAGCCTCAGCTACTTAGTGAGGCCCTCTGCAACTTTGTGAGATCCGGTTTCAAAATAGAGGATAAAAAATAAGGCCAGGGGTATAGCTCGGAGGTAAAATGCCCCTGGGTTCAACCCCCGCTACCGCATTAAAAAAAAAAAAGAAAAACCCTGTTTCAAAATAAAAAATAAAATAGGTCTGGGGGTATAGTTCAGCTGTAGAATGCCCTTGGGTTCAATTCCTAGCACCACATGCACAAAAAAATTAATAATACCCACTTACACTGTCCTAAAGGGTATGTATTATAAACAGTTGTATACACAGAAACAAAGGAAAACTACCACATGGTATGTTCTTTTGAAAAAGAGACAAGCAATCTCTCTTTTTGCTCTGACATCCCTGGCGTGTGGCTACCATACTATTTCACAGGATGACTGCTGGAGCTCCAGCCATCATGTCAGTATGTCAGTGTACCAAGCAAGAAGAGGATAAAAAGCAAGGGACAAAATCTGGCAGTCTGCCCAACTGAATTAACTCTCTTAAAGAGTTGACAGGAAACTTGCAAATATATAAAGATATATTTCATTTTATATATTTAATATATATTATATATGACTATATAATATATTGTATTTTATTGACCATCAAGCTATAAGGAAATTGGAATATGTAGCTTCTCAGCCAGGCACATTGCTGACCCGGACAAAATCAGGGTTCGTTCTGTTACTGAGGAAGAGGAGGATGGATGTCCAGCTTGTACCTTTCACTTCTTTGCCTGGCCATTTTGGCCTCATGATGCTCCCCTCTCCCGTGGCTACTGGAAGATGATGGATTCTTGACTTTTCTGCTCTGATTCTCCAGAAACTGTGTCTCTCTCCTCTGCTGAGGACACTCTAAGGCAAGGAGGATGGCACACAGTACTTTTTGAAGGCCCTTTGGGGTTTTTTCCTGGGCTGAGGTCAATTGGGCTCTGGACAGAGACCCAAGTAGGGGAGTCAGACGGGGCTTTCAAGTTCCCTGTCTCACTGGAGGAGCAGATGAACATTTAAATCATGGTACAGCCTGAGAGCACACTCCGCCATGCAAGGAGGTACTTCCACAGCAAACAAGAAAAGCAAGCCTGTGCCACTTTTCCCTAATCCCCTCCAACTTGCCTACTTCCGTCCTCTCACCATCCCGTCTGCTTTTATGTTTGTGACTGGAAGTATGAGTCTTGTTTTCTGACTCATTCCCTAGATGCCTGACTAAGTTTAGCTTGACTCCTGGAACTCCTATGTTTCCTCCTGGCTCCCTTGGTTTTGACTCTTGACTGGCACGACTTTCTTCTTGGCCTCACGTACTTTCATTCTGACACCCTGGCTTTAAGCCACTCCTCTGCTTGTTTGTGATTCTGTGATTCCTGAGATAACATTTCCTCCCCCTCGTCTTACTTCTCCCTTCGTCTAGCATGTGCTGCAGTAATACAAAGTTAATCTGCCCTGGGTAAGGTACCAACAATCATTTTTTATTGCAAACAGCATTGTCCACTAAAAGTACTAATGGCATTAGTTTATTAATTTATTTTACTGCCTTCTCAGTAGAAGACTCAATCGAAGAGGTAACTGAAAATCACCCAGAAGTTATTTCCATCCTTGAAGAGACCCTAAGAAAGACAAAGGATATGGACTTTGAAAAGCCTTATGAAAAGCATGCTGAAATCTTGGAGGAAGTCCTCAGAGAGGTACAAAAAAATAAATAAACCGGCTTGTTAATTTTTACCATTGAATTAACCATAATTAAGAAAATGTTGCTCTAGTGTATGTATATTTTAGTCTTATTTTACAATTTTGGAAGGTGTAGCCCCACCCATGTACATTTTGTAGTCAACGTTGTTATGTATAAGGTATCCCAGTGGATGATTGCTGATGTTCTTTGGTAAATTTTTAATTATCTACAAAATGATATAATATAATATTATAGCTTTGAAATTAATTCGTTAGCTTTGATTGTCTTTGATTCAGTTCAGTTGATGCATATGAAGCCAGTGCCAAAGTTATGTATTTCATCCAACCACCCTGAACATGTGTTCATAAGGGAGATGGGTGGACACAGGTGTAATTTTCAGGCCTACAGTGGGAAGGAGACATAAATGCTATGTTCTACCAATGGAAAATTGGAAGGCTTATCTTTCATTTATAGTGAGCAAGATATCCATAAGAATCTGTTTTGCACTGAGATCTTGTGTAAAAATTCAGACAAAAGTCAAAGACAGAACAAAGCAGTTTTGGACTCTCAACATACTTTTGTATTTCTCTGTAATTTAACTTAAAATTATTATGGGGGATTAAAACAATTAGTACATGAGAGTATAGAACTACTCTGTAACACACTGGACAGTTTCCTCCAGCTCCCAGCTACGCTAGCCTCCCTGACTATTGGGTTCCTCACCCCCTTGGCTCCCTTTGATCTTCCAGTACAGATCTTTTAACATCTGCATCTTCAGGTTGTTCCATCATCAGTTTTTTTCCTTCAGAAACATTATGAGCACTGCACCACTTAGCTACACCCCCGCAGGACTTTTTAATTTTCATTTGAAACAGGGTCTTGCTAGCTGCTTAGGCTCTCACTAAGTTGGCCTTAAACCTGTGATCCTCCTGTCTCACCCTTCCAAGTACTGGGATTATAAGCTTGCCACATACATGTCTTAAGTACTGTTGGGTGTTTTTTTATTTTGTTTTTTGTGTGTGTGTGTGTGTGTGTGTGTGTGTGTGTGTGGTACTGGGGATGGAACCCAGGGTCATTCTACCTCTGAACTATACCCCCAGCCCTATTTTTTATTCTTTATTTTGAAACAGGGTCTCACTAAGTAATGGAGGGCCTCACTCAGTAGCTGAGGCTGGCCGTGAACTCTAGATCCTCCTGTCTCAGCCTCCCAAGTACTGGGATTACAAGCGTGTGCCACCACGCCCAGCTAGTACTGTCATCTTCTAAGTCTTGAAATCCGGTGGCATGAATCCTGTTTCTCCTGTCATTCCATCCTTCTCTGTGTCATACGTTGTGTTTGTGTTGCTTCCCTCTCCACACAGTCATTTCTCCATTTTTGTCCATTCCTGCCTTAGCGCCTGTGTACTTGGTACAGTCACTATGTCTTTCCATGCCCCCCCACTTTTCTGGGTCCTACTTCCTGCTTCCTACTTCCTCTGATTTCTTCAGTCTCAGTCTGCTCCCTATCTGTCTATTCAGGAGTGAGCAAATATAAAGTAAACGTAAAATGGCAGAAAAAAAGAGAATCCACGCCGGGTGTGGTGGTGCACGCTTGTAATCCCAGTACTTGGGAGGCTGAGACCGGAGGATACGGGTTCGCAGCCAGCCTCAGCTACTTAGTGAGGCCCTCTGCAACTTAGTGAGACCCGGTTTCAAAATAAAGAATAAAAAATAGGGCTGGGATGTAGCTCGGAGGTAGAATGCCCCTGGGTTCAATCCCAGTACCGCAAAAAAAAAAAAAAAAAGAGAGAGAGAATCCAGAAATAGCATGTTTAAATGCAGAAAAGACCAACCATTTTATTATTAAACTCACAAGATAATAAACAGATGAATAATGCATAGCAATGTTATGCTATTTTAGGAAATATTTTCTATCATTCACCCTCCGCAAAAAAAAAATAGAAGGTGCTCAGAGAAGCCGAATTCCTTCTCAGAGTGAGGATGGAAAAGCTGCAACAAGAAAAGCACAAAACTCTAAAAAATAAACCAACAAAAAAGAACAGCACAAATGATTGCTACAGTAAATTATCTCACCACATGAAGGATAGGAGAATACCTATTAAGGATAGCAGAATACATTTTCAACATGATAAAGATGGTCTAGCATAGGGATGCAGATGATATTTATATTTAAGTCAGAAACAAGATGATGATATTCCTGTAACTCCAACTTTTAGTGGTTTATGGAAATTTGAGATATACAAAATACCTTGAAACATAAATAAGAGAAATAACTGTTGGAACAGAGGAGAAATAAAATCATTTTTGCAGTTGATGCTGTTTATTCTAAAATATCCACGAAAAATCTAAAAAGCTATCAGATCTAATAAGCCTGTTCAGAAAAGGTAGTCAAGTTAATTAAAAATCCATATATTATAGGAACATAAATGTAAAATAACTAATAATAAACTTGAAATAAAGATGAGAGATTCACATGAATTAAAAAACTTTAAATATCATAAGCAGATGTCAGCACATAGAGACATAACAATTTCTTATATATAAAGACAAAATCTTATTAACATGTCTTTCTTAATTTATATTTTTATGTAGCTTAATAAAAGCTCAATTTTTAAAAAAACTAACATGATGCTAAATTTTAGTTGGAAGAACCAATAATTGAGACTAGAAAAGAACAGTTTGACAAAGATATATAACAGAAACTCGCTCTACCGGCTAGTAAAATGTGTCATGATTCCACCTTATAATGCAAGAATCAACCAAACCACAGAGAAGGTACAGAAACAGACTTCAGTATAAATAATATTTTAGTGTGTTCTAAAGGTTATTTCAAGTCGGGCGTGGTGGTGCACGCTTATAATCCCAGTACTTTGGGAGGTGGAGACCGGAGGATCCGGGTTCGCGGCCAACCTCAGCGCGCATGCGCGCATGTGCGCGCGCAATCTCTCTCTCTCTCTCTCTCTCTCTCTCTCTCTCTCTCTCTCTACCTAGCGAGGCCCTCCGCAACTTCGTGAGACCCGGTTTCAAAAATAAAGCATAAAAAAATATAGGGCCGGGGGTGTAACGTGGAGGTAGAACGCCCCTGCATTCAATCCCTGGTACCGCAAAAAAAAAAATAAAGGTTATTTCATAATCCAAAAGGAAAGAATTATTTAACAGAGTTGATAAAAATTAACTGTTGGGGGAAAATATTTATATTCCCATATTATATCAAAATAAAAATAAAGAATTCCATATAAATTATATAGCTAAGTGTTAAAATGGCATTTTAAGTCAATAATAAGCAGACATTTTATTATTTCATCTATAATCATATCAATATGTATTCCTAAAACATTATCATACCTAAAAATTAACAAATAACTAAAATGGAACTTTTTTAAACTAGAAGATTGAAGTGGTCTTAGAATGGTAAAGCACTGTGTTAGCTTTCCATCATTATAACAAATACCTCAGATAACCAACTTGTAAAAAGAAATGGTTTATTTTTTGCTCACAGTTTTAGAGGTTCCAGCCCAAGATCAGTTGACCTCAGTTACTCTTGGGCCCATGGTGAGGAAGCACATCATAAAGGGGAGGGGAGGAGTGTGTGGTAGAGCAGAAACGCTCACTTCATGGCTGGGAAGCAGAAGAAAGAGGAAGGGACCAGGACCCCACAGTCCCCTTTAATGGCACAATGGTTCCCTGTGATCTCCCACTAGGCCCCACCTCTTAACGTTTCCACCACCTCCCAATAGTGCCAAGCTGGGGACCGAGCCTTTAGCATAGGGGCCTTCAGGGGACATTCCTCATCTAAACTATAGCGACAACTCTAGGCACTTCAGTGGAAGAAGTCTTAAGAGAAAAATCTCAATAGACAGGTGTTATGATTTGGATATGGAATGTCCCCCAGGAAAGCTCATGTGTTGGCAATGCAGAAGTATTCAGGGGAGAAATAATTGAATCAGAACTTCAACCTCATCAGTAGATAAATCTACTGATGGATTAATCATTTGAATTAACTTATTGGATGGTAACTGTAGGCAGGTAGGGTGTGACTGGAAGAGATGGGTCACTGGAGGCATGGCCTTGGGAACTATATATGTCCCTGGTCCCTCCCCTCCCCCTCTCTGCTTCCTAGCTTCCCCAAACAGCTTTCTTCCACCACACCCTGCTGCCATGATGTTTCTGCCTTGGAGCCATCGAACAATGGATTGAACCTCTGAAACTGTGAGCCAAATTTTGATCACAGCAACAAAAAAGCTAACTAATATAAAGGCTACTTAATAATGTCCATCTTTCTTTTTTTTTTTTTTGCAGTACCAGGGATTGAACCCAGGGGCATTCTACCTCCGAGCTATACCCCCAGTCCTATTTTTTATTCTTTATTTTGAAATAGGATCTCACTAAGTTGCAGAGGGCCTCACTAAGTAGCTGAGGCTGGCCACCAACCCGTATCCTCTGGCCTCAGCCTCCCAAGTACTGGGATTACAAGCATGCACCACCATGCCCGGCAATAATGTCCATCTTTCTATAAGAAATCATTAAAGTCAAACTTTTAAGGCAAAAGTGAAACTGGGGAAAGTATTTATAATAAATATAACAATAATTTCTTAGAAATCTAATACCCCATATAAAAGCAAGTCAGGGATATAAACATATTTCACCAAAGAAGAAATATAAATAATTCATTAAAAGTATATAATGCTTAAGTTTCAATAAAAATATGAAAATTAAAACAATTATATACAATTTCTTACCTATAGAATTCACAACATTTTTTTAACAATCAATACTAGTGAGCCTATTATGATATAGTCACTTTCAAACTGTCAGGAAGAGTGAAACTTGATACTGATGTTTTTGGCAATGTGCATGAAAAGCCTTTAAAATATTCAGTCCTACATTCCCTTTGATCTAAAAACATGTCTTCTAGGAATCTAACCTAAAGAAATACAATATTTGGGCAAAGATTTTTATATAAAAACGTTCATCACAATGTTATTAAAATAATAAAGATTTAATATATAAAGATGTTCACCAGTGTTACAATAAAATTATAAGTGAAATAAATATTTAACAGTAAGGTAATGATTAAATAAACTAAGATTTATTCATGTGATAAAATATTATGAAGCCATTACACTTTTTTTCAAAAAAAAGTTGAAGGAGCCGGGCATGGTGGTGCACGCTTGTAATCCCAGTACTTTGGGAGGCAGAGACCGGAGGATCTGGGTTCGCAGCCAGCCTCAGCTCTCTCTCGCTCTCTCTCTCTCTCCCTGCCTCTCTCTCTCTCTCTCTACCTAGGGAGGCCCTCCACAACTTCGTGAGACCCGATTTCAAAATAAACTATAAAAAAATAGGGCCGGGGGTGTAGCGCAGAGGTAGAACGCCCCTGGGTTCAATCCCCCATACCACAAAAAAAAAAAAAGTTGAAGGAAGCAGAGAAATTATAAGCTAGATCTCAATGCTCTTTTAAGTTTGTATCTATGAAATCTGGACAGTAAAATTTTTATTAACCATTTCTTTTTCTTCTTTAAGCTTTCTTTTTGCTCCCTAATACTGTTATGTTAAACATTTCAAAGTGTTTAAATTTTTTAGACTGTTTACTCAGATAAGAATTCAAAAGATAGATAAGCTTACATCCTAGGTAGGCCAGAGGGTTATACCGGCTCTCTTGGCATCTCTTCCTCTTTGATTCCTAGCATTCTATGATTATTTGATGGCACAAACTTGTTCAAAGCCCTCAGAGTTGTATATTCGCAGATCCACATTACTAATTTTATTACTGATCCACACGTTCCAGTCAGCATTCTTACAGCTATAATCTACAAGACTGACCATGTAACTTAGAGGGAAGACGATTTATTTTCTTACGGTTTCAGGTTCAGTCCATGAGAGGCCAGGGACCATGGATCTCAGGGCATGACAGAGGGAAGCAGAAAGAAGGAGAGCACATGGGCTGTACCCCTCAGATCATGGAGGCCAGAAGCAAGAGAGTGATCAGGGGGTGGAGGAACCATATATAATCCCCAAGGCTACACCTCCAGGGATCCACCTTCTCTAGCCATACCCTACCAGCCTGGGTCATCACTCAGATAAATCCATTGTAATGGATTTATCCACTGCTAGAATCACAACCCTCATGACTCAATTATATCAACTCCAAACACTAATTTATGAGCTCTTCAAAGGCCCATTCTATATCTAACTATAATACCACATTACCATATTTGTATTGAAGCTATTGCTGTGGGGTGGGGGGTAGTAGAACTCCCTAAGCACCTGCAAACTTTGTTCTGACCCAATCCTTTCCTGCTGCTATTAGTAACCATCTCAGCATCTCTCCTCTCTCACACTGAGGAGTAAAAAGCAAAACAGAATTGAACAGTGTTGGCACTAAAAAGACAAGCCAAACTAGGACTTTGCTACTCAAAGAGTGGTCCATGTACCATCATCCCTGGGAGCATGTTAGAAATGCAGACCCAGGACCAATCCCAGACCTTCTGAATCAGGATCTGCACTCAATGATACTGAGTAATATAGAGCAAAAAATGTATTATGTTTATTTAATAAAGGCTTTTGCTTCCTATTCTTAACTTCTAAAAGTTACAGTGTTATTGCTTTAAAATTTAGTTTCTCTTTTAAAATTAAGTTGCTCTTTTTTTTCCTTCTCATAGTCAGAACTCAAAACATATTTGTTTGAGAGCCACAGAGATGACATATCAAAATCCCTGGCTTGTCAAGCTATAATGGTAATATCAGTGTACAATTTTTCACAGGTGATGGAAGAAAATTGGAATAGGTTTTCTGGTGCCCCCAAAAATGGAGGCTGGATTGTGGACAACTGCCCAGTTATAAGAGAGCTGTGGATGGTCTTAACTGAGAAAGGAATTTTACCTGATTTGGTAATCTGTTTATCAGATACAGAAAACAATGGTTGGTAAATATTTATCATATAAATTTGAAAGTGAAAATTTTATTGCTCATAATACTTTGGGTTAAAATATAGAATGGAGAACTCTCCACTCTCCTTAGGTATAAGTAATCCCTGTGGGACCTACTGATGCATAAAATGAGGCTTCCGTCCACCAAGGGAGTGGCCTGGGATAATGTGCTGGATCTATGAACATTCCAGCAGGCCCTTATAATTGTTCTTTGGAGCTGGGAATTTAACACCCCCCTCTCAGGCAGCAGCTATAACTTGTAAATGAACAATGTATAAGACTGAGGGCAATTAGGTACATAGATATGCTAATTTTGATCATTCTGTCATTTCGTCTCTTGTTGTTGCATTGTAATTATACATCATAATGAGGTTCAGAGTGATAGAAACATACACGCACAAGGCACTTGGTGTGTTTCCCTCCAGATCCCACCTAATTCTCACCCCTCCCCACACATAATACGGAAATTCACATTGATATAACTTTATATATGAACATAGCATTATTTGAACTATTTCCTTCATTAAGTCTCCCCTTTCACATCCCCACTTCCCTCCCCAAACCCACTTGCACTATTCTACTAGTATCTCCCCTCATTTATCTGAAGTCCTTCTTGTTTCCCAATTTCTCTCTAGCTTCCACACTAAGAGAAACGCATGGCCCTTCACTTCTGAGACTAGTTGATCTCACTTAGCATAATATTTTCTAGTTCCATCCATTTTCCTGCAAATGGCATAATTTTGTTCTTCTTTATGGCTGAGTAAAATTCCACTGTGTGTATATACCAGTTTCATAATCCATTCATCTGTAGATGGACACCTAGGGTGCTTCTATGGTTTGGTTGTTGTGAATTGTTCTGCCATAAACATGGATATGCATGTATTAACATAATATTCTGACTTCAGTTCCTTTGGAAAGGTCCCCAAGAGTGGTAGAGCTGGGTCATATGGTAGTTCCATTCCCAGTTTTTTGAGGAACCTCCACATTGATCTCCGTAGTAGCTATACTACTTTATAATCCCACCAACAATGTAGAGTCCTATTTCCCCACATTTTCGCCAGCATTTATTATTTGTATTCTTGATGATTGCCATTTTATTTTGCCTGTTAAAATATATTTGAAATGAGAGTTTCTAGGAGGAAAATGTAATATACTATGTCTTTTCATGTTTTAGCTATTTATATCATATTAATATGTACCATTTAAGATAATCTATTAAAATTTTAAAGAATCTCAGTTCCATTTAGATAAATCCTTAAAGGAAAATATATTTGGATATAGGTGGAAATAACTTTTTATTGTTAATTACCAAAATATATCTCACTCTATTTTATGCAGCTTCAAAGATAATATTTTTCTCTTAATTTGTATTTCAGGAAAAAGTATACTTCATAGAATATATTTAAATAATAAATCTGAAATTGATTCTAAGATTTTAGAAAGATTATTAGAGGAACTCCAAGCAAAAAGAAAGGAAGAAGAAGAAGAAAGGTAAAATTTGCATTAGAAAACAGATCAATGTATCTTTTATAGCTGTTAAATGTCTTATAATATATACAATATATACTTATGAAATACTCCTAATGCCAAAAAGACAGTCTCTCAACTAGATCCAATTCTAATTAATTCTAAGACAAACAGTAATTTCAAAAATACTTTGAGAATCTCTAACATACACAGTTGTGAATGTTTTCACAGCCCATATCAAACTCATTTTTAATCAAGTATATACTCAGAAGATACTGTAAAAACGGGAGCACAGGTAAGATAGATGTGTCTGCATGTGCACATGTGTGTGTGTATTGCTATATTTAGCTGTGACTTCATTTTGCTCATTAGGACCCACAAACTTAAGCAATAATCTGATAGGAAGTAACAAGCCAGGCATGGTGGCACACACCTGTAACCCCAGTACTTGGGAGGCTGAGACAGGAGGATCATAGGTTTAAGGACAGTCTCAGCAACTTAGTGAGACCCTCAGCAACTTAGTGAGCCCCTGTTTCAAAACAAAAAATAATAAAATATTTGGTGGTGTAACTCAGAGGTATAGTGCCCCTGAGTTCAATCCCCAGGACCACAAAAAAGGAAGTAAATTGAACATATACTTTATGTGATATGAGTAAAATCCAAAGTCTGACTAGATTCTACATAAGGAAAGAATACCACTAGTTATTTAAATTTGACAGGTTTAGCACTGAGGGTTTATTCTCTAATCTGGGTGTAATTAAGAGCTTTTTAAAAATGTGAACACATAGCCAGGCGTGGTGGCGCATGCTTGTAATCCCGGTACTTGGGAGACTGAGACAGGAGGATCACAGGTTCGTGACCAGCCTCAGCTATTTAGTGAGGCCCTCCACAACTTAGTGAGACCCTGTTTCAAAATAAGAATAAAAATAGGGCTGGGGTGTAGCTCGGAGGTAAAATGCCCCTGGGTTCAATCCCCAGTACTGCACCAAAAAAAAAAAATATGAACATATATTTTCCTGCTAATGTCTAGGACCAAGATTAAACTTTAATGAACAATGATGTTCTCTAGGTTGGGGAATAAAATACAAAAAGAAACTGACTTAATTTGCTAATTGTTCTTCCTTGCTAAAACATGCTCTTCAAATATTAAAATTCATTTTTTCCATTGCAATTCATACTACTCAAAGGAATGAAGGCATAAAATCACAATTTCTCTTAAGTAAATTCACTGAGCCTCTTACTATTTATTGATGATGGCAGCTAGAGGAACATTCTCAAATATTGTTTCTTTTTCCCCTTCAGATATTAGCAGTTTGAGCTGAGTTTTAGTAGAACTTATTAAACTAAAAATTGTGAAGCTGGGAGATGGGTAATTGTGGAGGGGGCAGTTAAGACATGCTAAATTCTACAACTGATACCTGTATGTCAGAAGATTATATTAGTGTTTATTTTTCATCTAGTTATAATTCCTTCAGGAGGTTGACACAAAACTCCATGAAGTATAATTCAGTTGAATTGATAAATTATGATATATTGACTAAAGAGTATTCCTAATTCAGAAAATAATTACAAACTTTCTTATTACATTTACTTTTAGTTTTTAAAACTTATTAGAAATGGAGCAACAATCTTCTAATATTTAATGGACTTTTTAATTTTTTCCAGTGTATGGGAAATAGTCAAATATTTTAGAACAGATAAAATCTTAATGCAAAATAAAGTTCACATGATTTCTGGACTTATAGGTCTGCTAATTTTAAATAGATTAAAAGCATATTCATATATAATGCTTTTGTCGGGCGTGATGGCGCACACTTGTAATCCCAGTACTTGGGAGGCTGAGACTGGAGGATCCGGGTTCGCGGCCAGCCTCAGCTGAGCCTCTCTGCAACTTAGTGAGGCCCTCTGCAACTTAGTGAGACCCTGTTTCAAAATAAAGAATAAAAAATAGGGCTGGGGGTGTAGCTCGGAGGTAGAATGTCCCTGGGTTCAATCCCCAGTACCACAAAAAAAAAAAACATATATAATGCTTTTAAAAAAGAAAAAATACCTCCCCCAGTTTCTCCCAACTCTACCTTTACCACTCTTTTACCAGATGGAATTTTCTAAGCTATTTCTATAGTCAGTATTTACTTCATTTGATTCTAAATTTTCACATCTTTAATTTATTTATTTATTTATTTATTTATTTATTTATTTATTGCTGTACTGGGGATTGAACCCATGGGCATTCTGCCTCTGAGCTACACCCCCCAGCCCTATTTTTTATTCTTTATTTTGAAACAGGGTCTCACTAAGTTTGTGGAGGGCCTCACTGAGTAGCTGAGGCTGGCTGTGAACCTGCGATCTTCCTATCTCAGCCTCCCAAGTACTAGGATTACAGGCGTGTACCACCATGCCCAGCTTCACATCTTTATAAACTTCTTGATGTCAAACAGTAGCCCAGATTTTTCCAGGTTTCTATATGTTAATTTTTATACATTTCTATATGCTGGTTTTTAAAATTCAACAGTGAGTATTTTGAAACAAACTTTTTTCCGTATATTGCACAAAATGAAATCTGAAACAGCTAAAATGGGGAGAAATGATCAGAGACTCATTCAAAGGCCTTACAAGTTGGTTAGAACAGAGATAAGCCCAACAGGATTAAGAATCACATCCTGGGTCAAATATCTCAAGACATGCTAAATTCTACAATATTTTCTTCATCAGTTTCCGAACGTGCCAAATTGCAAGATAATTGTCTTTGGATCTTCTTTCCAAATAGTTTATAGAAGTTTTTAATAACTGCCAGCAAAATTCTTCCTTGTTCTGGTCAGGTCTTAGATTCTTAGCAGCAACATTAATTATCTGGGTTTATCCAGGTAAGAAAGTCTCATAAAGGGGCCTGTCTGAACTAAGTAGAATGAATGACTGCCTGTTCATGGACAGTTAGAATGGAGAAGGAGCAGAAACAAGAAACAAAGCTCTGTAGTCTGGAGATCCGGATCCTGAACAGAGAACTCAAATTACACCAAGACTTCTGGCTGGAAGGCAGGGTTTGGAATACAGTGAGAGAAGGCCCTCCATGAGAAGTAGACTTGTCTGGAGAATGGTGTAGTAACGTCTTCTGAAGAGA
Organism: Glis glis; assembly: GCA_004027185.1. Classification (NCBI taxonomy): domain Eukaryota; kingdom Metazoa; phylum Chordata; class Mammalia; order Rodentia; family Gliridae; genus Glis; species Glis glis. The sequence goes on along the minus strand of PVJS01011560.1, from coordinate 21,015 downwards.
ATAGATGTAACTAGCTTTCACAGGAAGCAAAAATGGACACAAAGAACAGTGAATATAAGAGAATGGTGGGTCTTAGGAAAGCTGTGGGTGCTTCTGAGAGGAATGAGCTCCTCTTACCTACTCCCCGGTTGGTGAATCCTTGGTATAGTTTTTTGATAGTTTTTAAAAGATGCAATCAACATTCTTATATATGTTTCTTGGTGCAATAGTATGCCTATGTCTAAATTTTTAGACACAGAATTTCTAGGTCAAAGGTTTATATATTTTTCATTTTTAACAGATCATACCTTTCTCCATTATTTTATTAACTTTCCCTTTACATGTCTTCACCATTGCTAAGAAAGATTGAGTACTTCAACCTTGATAAAAATCCCTCCAGATATTGTTTCCATATTCCTAATCTCTTTAAATTTAATCATTATGGGGATAGGGGATCTAGCTCAGTGGTAGTGCCTGTCTGTCATGCAGGAGGACATGGTTCAATCCCTGCTACTAAAAAAATAATCATTACTGTGTTAAAAAAGAAAGAAAGAAAAGAAAAGAATTAGGGTTTTTTCTGATTACAAAGATAAATTTATAAATTTTCTATTTATTCAGTGTAGAAAATTTTTAAATACAAAAAAGAAAATTTAAAACTCTCTTAATGCCACCATCCAGAGATAATTACTCTTAATAGTTTATTAGTTTTCTTCTAGTTTTTTATCCTCATTTATATATATTTTAAATACAAAATTAAAATTGAATTATACATGGTCTTATGCTCTGCATTTTCACTTAACATTATATTTTGAATTGTGATCATTAAATCAGAGAAAAATGTTATAAATCCTCCCATTTGCCTTTGAACTTAGGTAATCCTTTATTAATTTTGACAGGTTTCCTAATTAATAGTCAATTTTTTTCAAACTATAACATTCCAGTTTTTACTTCCTAGCAACACAATTAACTGGCCTCCACATGAATAATTTAAAATTGTAAAGCAAAAATTATAACAAATATTATAAACAATTTTGTGTTTTTATTTTTACTACTGTAAGCATTTAATCCTATAATAATGAAAGATGTCTGAATTGTCAACGATAATTAAAATTTGGACCTTTTCATTTCAGAAAAGCCAAAGAAGAGGCACGGAAAATAGAAGAAGAAAAACAAAGATTATTGGACGCTATGAATGCAAAAGCAAAAGGCAAACACAGATTGATATGACTAATAATGTGTTATTTAATCTCATATTGTTCCCGCAAGCAACTGCAGTAATTAAAGTAAACTATGTCAGAGAGTAATCACCTTTTCCAGTTTGTCCATGAGTCCAGGTTTTTGCCTATGGTTCTGAAATATTTATAGTAGCCCCTTTCATTTTCAAAGTGTTCCAATTTGGATAATAAATTATATGTTCACTGGAGTAATAGATTCATAGGGAAAAGACTCCTAATACAAAAACCTACTAATATAATCTCCAAGAGGTAAACACAGAAAAATAACATGTGCTGTGTGTCTTTTAAATGGTTGCTCTTCTCATGGGTGACATGTGGCTGTTGGAATTCCTTCAATTAGAAAAATCCTGCAGGAATTGAGAAAACAAACTCTTGCTATATTACATTGTATTAAACTACCATGTCCATTATGGAAGAACTTCTTCTTCTAAGTTTTAAGTTTCTAAGACTGGAGTTCTCAACCTGAGATACATAGATAAAATTCAGGGGTATGTAAACTTCAGTAGAAAAATACTTCCAACTATATTTTCACTAACCTTTAACTGAAATATAATATTTCTCTCACCTGTTAATACAGGCAACAAACCACAACAATATTAGAAGTACCTTGACTTTGTTTTCAATAGAAAGGAAGATATTTTCATGTCACATTATATTTTATACATCTTACCACTGTCCCAAAATTATAGTAATTATACCAGCTACCCATTCTTCTTTAATACATTAATAACGATGCAAAAAATTCCTGTAGCACAAAAAAGTTTGTATCTTGATAACTGTATTTCGATATAATTGGTTTCTTATATATTTTATTTTATTTTATGAGTTTGAAAGCATTATTCTGAGAAGAGGTCCATAAATTTCACCAGACTACCAAAGGGGACCATGGCTGAAAAGAGTGAAGAGCATCAGTTTCAGTTTTCCACTGCTATGCCACAGGCCACTCCAAACTTAGTGGTGTAAAACAATCACCACTTTTGCTAAACACACCATTCTGTGGGTCAGGACTTTGGGTAGGGCCACAGCGGCAGCAGCTGATGGTTACCTGAGCACCTCAGTTCCGACTTTGAGTGACCCACCTTGGAAGTGGCCCCTCCAGCCCAGTCAGACCTTCAGAATACTGCAGCCTGGATGGACATCTTCACTACAACTCATGAGACAACCTGGGCCACAGCTACTCAGTTAAGCCACTCCCAAATTCCTGATCCACAGAAATCACAAGGATAAATGTGAAGATTATTGTTTTAATCACTAAGTTTCTGGGCAATTTGTTCTGAATCAATGGACAACTAATATAACACATAATTAGCAGTTAAAATCACAAGTAAGCCAGATGTGGTGGCACAGGCCTGCAATCCCAGTACTTGGGAAGCAGAAACAGGAGAATCACAGGCTTGAGACCAGTCTCAGCAGCGTAGCGAGACTCTCCAGAAATCTAGTGAGATCCTGTTTCAAAACAAAAAATTTGAAAAGGGCTGGGGGTAAAGCTCATAGGTATAATGTCCTTGGGTTCAATCCCCAATACCATCACAAAACAAAAAGAATCACAAGTAGTTCAAAGATCATAGAACATCTTTCAATCCATTCCTGATATTTGGTACAGATTATCTATTAGGGTTTTAGAAAAAAAATTTCAAATTTTTTATAATTTTCTACAACATTATTAAATTATTTTTATAGGTATGTTTTATAATGTACTAATATCTATAAGAATACAACCTATAAATAAATATACACAAATTGGAGGTATATGATAATTTTTTTTTTACTATGAGGTATACAGTTGAAAGAAAATTTCAGTTTCTTGTGTAGAGCACATAAATTCATCCCAGGCTGTAGTAGGATTTAGCAAATGCTGCTTTATGCTTCATAAGCATGAAGATTCTCAATCTAGCACAAAGATACACCACATTCCAAGTAACATACTTGGAAACCAACTGCACTGTGGTCCTAGTTCACACCTACATATAAGGAAACTTCAGGATACTTTTCTCTCGATGCCAAATTGTCTAGATTTAGATAAAATTCAGATGTCAGAGGTCTATCACCCCACCAGAATGTGTTTCTTGGAGGAATCAGTGGGAGAAGAAATTCCCACAAGAGTACAGAAAACAAACTCATATGTTTTTTATATTATCTTTGCATGGAAAATACCTTGCTTTTCATTTTCATAATTATCAATTTCATAAGTATATGAAAGGGAACTGAGGAGATTAATTTTCTGACACCACTTGCCATCTTCTTCCTGAAAGACTTCCATGTGTATAATGACCATCAGCAACTACATAAAACTTAATATTATGCTTTCTAAATTTATAATTAACATATTAATCAGAAAACTGTATTATTTATTGTTTTAATTATCTATAAGAAAATCTATCATTGTATTTATAGTGAAGCCTTGTGCTGCCCAATAGAAATATAATGTAAGTCACATATGTAATTTTACTTATTTACTTTTTTATTTATATTTTTTGGTACTAGGGATTGAACCCAGAGGCATTCTACCTCTGAACTACACCCCCAGTCCTTTTTATTTTTTATTTTGAAATAACATCTTGCTGAGTTACTGAGGTTCTCACTAAATTGCTGAAGCTGGCCTCAAACCTATGATCCTCCTGTCTCAGCCTCCCAAGTATAGGGATTATAGATGTGCATTACATATATACCTGGTTATATATGTCACTTTAAACTTTCTAGTGGCCACACATTTTACATTCAGTTTTTCATACTAAATCTTTGAACCCATTGTATATTTTTGTGTATTTTATACTTATATGTATCTCAGTTTGGACTAGCTTCATTTCAAGTGCTCAATAGCTGCACATGGCTAGCGGCTGCCATCCTGGACAGTGCCGGTCTAGTCCTTCTCTTATTCAGTGGACATTGGGCTGTTTCTAGTCTTACTGTTAAAATATTTGGACTGATATAAACATTTTTCTTTTGAATGAACCTTTGGTCTGGGTCTCCCATAGTACTCTGAGCAGATGACTGCCATCTTCTACCACTACATTTAAATAGGTATAATATGCCGGGCGTGGTGGCGCACGCTTGTAATCCCAGTATTTTGGGAGGCGGAGACCGGAGGATCTGGGTTTGCAGCCAGCCTCAGCTCGCTCTCTCTCTCTCTCTCTCTCTCCCTGTCTCTCTCTCTCTCTACTTAGTGAGGCCCTCCGCAACTTCGTGAGACCCAGTTTCAAAATAAAGTATAAAATATAGGGCTGGGGGTGTAGCTCAGAGGTAAAACGCCCCTGGGTTCAATCCCCGGTACCGCAAAAAAAAAAATAAATAAATAAATAAATAAATAGGTATAATATCACTTCAGCCTTTTGGCTAAGATCAAGTGTAGTATGTGTTCTTATCAGTTTAATATCTGATACATCCTCTATCCAAGGACAATATATTAAATGGATTTTTGGAGCTAGGAAGTGGAATAGGAGCTTGTTCTGTCCACTCCACACATCGACCTGGTATTGCAGTACCTCCAGGAATGGTGCACTCCCCTCGGGAGATATAAAAATAAATAAATAAATAGGTATAATATAGAGATCGTTTACCTAGCTCCCCTATTAAGCCACTCCAGGAGGGCCATAGATAATCACTACCTATGTCAATGCTCACACTTATTCTTTGTTTTGGCTTCAGTACTTATTAGCACCTGATAAATATTTATTGGCATAAACTGAATGCTAATTTATTCCTTCTGATTCTTTCTAGAAGTTGAAGAGGCTTTTAATGAAGCTGATGAAGAAATTGAAGGTGAGGAATATGAAGTCCATGAGTCTGAGGCACTTGACATATCTGAAGAGACCAGAGGATCGTTGTTAAGACAAGCGTCCGAAATGTCTGAGTTCCCTGAAGCAGAACCTGAACCAGGTTAGACTTTACTGAGGGCCGCATCCTTGATTCTACTCAGGTCCATTAGTGTGTTTATGTGGGCAGGTGCATGCCATTGCTTGCTTCCTGTGTTCGAAGCAAGTTCTAGTTCAAAGGGAAAGCTGATCTCACAGGGCTGTTGGCGTTCCCCCACCACCCACTCAGCCATGCTTCCTCCTCCATCATGGGCCTATTTAAATTCTGAGCTCATGATGGGGCATCAGGAATGCTCATGAAAATGAGATGGCGAGGAGTGAGATGGCAAAGAAACATATTTTTCCTTTGGAGTTTGACTTCTGACATGGGCCATAAGATAATCACTACCTATGTCAATGCTCACACAGGATGACTAAAGTGTCATTTCAGTAATGTTGCCCTAAGCTTCTTAGAATGGAATGACACATGTATTGCTTACAACCAGTGCTTTAATGGACAATAACCTATGCTTTCGGGGGCTTTCAGAGTGATCACTTTGTTCCCAATTTGTTCTGTATGTACTGATTACGTACAGGTATAGGTAAATCATATGGAGCTTAAAAGAATGTGAGCCTAGAGCAATCATTGGTTCACATCACAGTGCTTCATTCCAAGCACTTCATGGGCATGCAGTGAAGTATATTAATCTGCTTTCCATTACTATCACAAAATATTTGAGGCTGAGTACTTTATAAAGAAAACAGTTTTATTTAACTCATGGCTCTGGAGGTTTCAAGGGCATGGCACTGCCATTGACTCAGCTCTGGAAAGGACCTCATGGCAGATGACATCACAGTGGCAGGAGCACATGCAAGAGGGAGAGAAATCACATGCTGAGACAGGAAACCAGAGAGATACTGGGGAGAGGCCAGTAGTGATGCCACACTAGGCCTAGTCAAAGGTCCTGCCACCCCTTGCATTGCCACACTGTGGCCCAAGCTTCCAGTATATGAGCTTTTTAGTCAAACCGTAGCATAGAACCAGCTGTTAATAAACATTGAAGAATTAATTCATTCTCTTTTTTATTGGTCCATTATCATTATAAATAAATGGGTTAATTATGATATATATTGCACATGTACATAACATAATTTGGTCAATTTAATTCCCCAGACTCCCCTTTCCTATCCCCACCCCCATCTACTTCCTCTACTCACCTCCCCTCCATTTTTGTGAGTTCCCTCTTTTACTTCCTTTATTCTCTCTAGTTTCCACATAGGAGAGAAAACATATGACTTGACTTTCTGAGTCTGGCTTATTTCACTCATAATGATGTTCTCCACTTCCATCCATTTACCAGCAAATGACATAATTTCATCTTTATGGCTGAGTAAAACACCATTGTTTATATATACAACATTTTTTATTCATTCATCTGTTGAGGGACACCTAGGCTGGTTCCATAACTTGGCTATTGTGAACTATGTTGCTATAAACATGGGTATACATGTATTACTATAGTATTCTTTGGGGGGAATACTAGGGATTGAACTTGGAGGCACTTTACCGCTGAGATAAATTCCCAGCCCTTTTTTATTTTGAGACAGGGTCTCACTAAGTTGCCAAAGCTGGTCTTGAACTTGCGATCCTCCTGCCTCAGGCTCCTGAATAGCTGGCATTATACGCTTGTGCCACCACGTCTGGCATTCACTATAGTACTCTGACTTTAGTTCTTTTGGATAAATACCAAGGAGTGGTGTATCTGGGTCATGTGGTGGTTCCATTCCTAGTCTCTTGAGGTATCTCCATACTTATTTGCATATTTGCACACATACACACACACACACATATCCTCTCTAGCATTTATTGTTTGTTTTGTGTGTGTGTGTGTGTGTGTGTGTGTGTGTGTGTGTGGTGCTGCAGATTGAATCCAGGCGCATTCTACCTCTGAGCTACACCCCCAGCCCTATTTTATTTTTTTATTTTGAAACAGGGTCTCACTAAGTTGCTGAGGGCGAGGCTAAGTTGTTAAGGCTGGTCACAAACCTGTGATCCTCCTGTCTCAGCCTTTCAAGTACTGGGATTACAGACATGCACCACCACACTCAGCTGTATTTGTATTCTTGATGATTGCCATTCTAAGTGGGTGAGATGAAATCTCATTGTGATTGTGATTTGCATTTCCCTGAGTGCTACAAATGTTGAACATGTTTTCATATATTTGTTGGCCATTTGTATTCTTCCTTTGAAAAATATCTGTTTAGTTCACTTGCCCATTTTTGTTTTTTTTTTTTTTTGTGGTACTGGGAATTGAAACCCAGGGGCGTTCTACCTCCGCGCTACACCCCCAGCCCTATTTTTTTATACTTCATTTTGAAACCGGGTCTCACGAAGTTGCGAAGGGCCTCACGAAGTAGCTGAGGCTGGCTGCAAACCCGGATCCTCCGGTCTCAGCCTCCCAAGTACTGGGATTACAAGCGTGCGCCACCACGCCCAGCTCCTAATTCATTCTTTTAAGAAGTATTTATCGAATTCCTAAGTGTCAGGTGACACAATAGCACTACCCTAAGTACTGAGTACTCAGCAGTGACCAAGATAGTCAAGACCCCTGCCCTCAAGGATCTGACATTCTATGGAATAAAGAATGAGAATGAACTAGTAAATAACTAAGATATATTCTGATAGTGTTAAGTGTTTTGAAGACAATGTGAAGGCAAGAAAGCATTACCTGGGATAGAAGAAGTAGAGGCCAGAGGTTCAGGGAGTTTGAAGTTTTCTCTAAGTACAAGTAGTCTGTATGGTCTCGTTAACATTTATAAACTTTCGCTTTGTTGTATAGCAAGTTGTACAATTGTTCTGTGCTTCAATTTCTCCACTTATAAAACAGGGCGAGGAATATTTACCTAGCAGCATTGTTATAGAGGATAGAAAACATTTTATCTAATAGACCTACCACAGTGTTTTGGCACACAGATGATGCTTTAACACCCTTATTACCGGACTAGCACCTAGGACTTTGTTCTTCATCTACTTTATATAAATCCTGAAAAGGTCAGAGCTCAGGATTCCTGCCCTAAATTAACCGAAATTAAATCTTAGCGCCGTTAAAATCAACAGCTATCCCCCCCCCCGCCCTGTCAGAAGGAACGGAACTACATTTTGGGCTTGGACCAATACCTAGAGCTATAGATAGAGTTATTTTCCCCAACCATGTGGGGAGGGGGTAAACACTAGACCCAAAGTCAAATCTGCCAGGAAGGAAGGAGAGAAAACAGAGGCTCTGAGAGTTACTAATAGTGTGATAGTGTGATATAAAGTCTCTCCTCCATCTCTCCCTTGCTAAGTCTTCACTGAATTCCATAGTGCCATCGCTCTCATTCTCTCTCTCTCTCTCTCTCTCTCTCTCTCTCACCCAGGAGAGCTCTACCACTGAGCTACACCCCCAGCCTCTTTTTATTTTTTATTTTGAAACAGGGTATTGCTAAGTTACCAAGGGTCTCACTAAGTTGCTGAGTCTGGCTTCAAAACTGCGATCCTCCTGTCTCAGCCTCCCAAGTACTGGGATTACAGGCGTATGCCACCGGGCCCAGTTCTACATTGCTCTATAATGCTTATTTCCAAGTAGACTATTGGGAAGTATATTAGTTTCCTAGGGCTGCTATAACAAATTACCTTAAACTTGATGACTTAAAATAATAGAAATGTATTTTCTCACAGTTCTGAAGGCTAGAAGTCCAAGATCAAGGGGTCAGCAGAGCCATGCTCCCTCTGAAGGCACTAAGGGGGAAAAGCCTTCCTTGTCCCTTCCTAGCTTCTAGTGCCTTCTGTCAATCCTTTGTCTTTACATTTTCTATCTATCTATCTATCTATCTATCATCTATCTATCTATATGTCACCTAGGCTTCTTATTTTCAAGGCTACTGAGCTCTACACAGGTTCTGACTCAGGAAGTCTAGGATGCACTTTGGAAATCTGCATGTTAATGCACACCCCAGAAGAATGCTATACATGCTAGCAGTTGAAAACTACTGCCATAGGAAAAAAATTTTTTACTTGAAAAAAAAAGTTTTATAAAGTATCCCCTTATATCACAGAAAAATCTCAGTATTGTACCTGAGGGAAATCTGATCCTGAAAACCTACACTCTAGGGTGACTTAACTGCACAGTGCATCTGCAGGTCACAAGGAACTGATGTACCAAAGAAACTATGGACCACTTAAAATTCGGAAAATGTCTATCAAAGACCATGATGATCATTCCTATATAACTGATGTTGAACTGTTTGAAAATAATTCAGAAATAAATCCAAGTTTGATTAAATATATGTTAGTTATAAAAAATGTAGACAATAGAAAAATGGAGGGGGAATCATATGGTTTCACGGCAAAGACAATAATATGTAACATTCTAATGCATATTCTAAGCATGAGGTACTTTTCTTGCAAATGACATAATTTTGTTCTTCTTTATTGCTGAATAGAATTCCATTGTGTGTATATCCCATAATTTTGTAATCCATTCATCTGTTGATGGACACCTAGGTTGGTTCCATAATTTGGCTATTGTGAATTGTGCTGCTATGAACATGGAAATGCATGTATTACTGTAGTTCTTTGATTTCTGCCCCTTTGGAAAGATACCCAGGAGTGGTATAGCTGGATCATATGGTGGATCCATTCCCAGTTTTCTGAGGAATCTCCACATCAATCTCCATAGCGCCAGCCCATTTTTTATTCTTTATTTTGAAACAGGGTCTCACTAAGTTGCGGAGGGCCTCACTAAGTAGCTGAGGCTGGCCACAAACCTGCGAACCTCCTGTCTTAGCCTCCCAAGTACTGGGATCACAAGCGTGCACCACCATGCCTGGCAAGAAGTAGTATTTTAAAATTTAAACACTAACAATTAGGTTTCTTTCCTAAGTCTCTCAGCCTACTGGGGATACTACCACTGAAACAGAAATTCCAAAAGAATCCAAAGAGGTCCTGGAAAATCAGGAATTACCTGAAACAGGTTAGTCTGTGATGCATGAAAGTGCTTTTCACATTTCTTACAGAGTCTAATCCCTTATCTTGGACACAGTACCTGCTTTCTACTTACTTCTTTCTATGTTGTATGCCAGTTGATATTCATTTATTTAGCTTATTCCGTTAAAAATATATCTATCCAGTTTATAACACTGACTTTCTTCAAATTTGATTTTATACATTGTATGAATAGTTAAAGTTTCTATATGAAACTTCTATTAATTATTCAAATAATTTGAATTTTGTTTTTTGTTGGTGTGTGTGTGTGTGTGTGTGTGTGTGTTTGGCACTGAGGATTGAATCCAGGGGCATTCTGCCTCCAAGCTACACCCCCAGCCTATTTTATTTTTTAATTTTGAAACAGGGTCTCACTAAGTTGCTGAGGGTCTTGCTAAGTTGCTGAGGTTGACCTTGAACCTGCAATCATCCTATCTCAGTTTCCCAAGTACTGGGATTACAGGCATATGCCACCGTGCTTGGCTTACTTTGACTTTTTTAAGAGGTTATAAGTCTAGGATGCACTTTGGAAATCTGCATGTTAATGCACACCCCAGAAGAATGCTATACATGCTAGCAGTTGAAAACTACTGCCATAGGAAAAAATTTTTTTACTTGAAAAAAAAAGTTTTATAAAGTATCCCCTTACATCACAGAAAAGTACCTGAGGGGAATCATATGAGGCTATAATATGCTATTATAATTCTTTATAATAGCATATAAGGAACAAAGCATGATTAAAATATGAATTTATAAATATATATTGTTGCTTAGAATATTAAGTTTATTTCTCTCAAATGTTTAAAAATATTATGAAGTGTAAATTATTTTGACAATGTGGCTAGAGACAGGATATCTAAAGCCTCTTTTTTCTTTCCTTTAACCTTTACTCAAAAGTTGTACTTCCTGAGTTTCCAGAAGATGCTTACCCTGATGTTCGTGAAATGGAACCATATAAAGAGCAGATTAATTCCTTCAATGTCGCCTGGAAACAGCTGGAATTAGCAATTAATGACTCTTTCACTCAAGTTTTAAACTTGGAGATTGTTGACAGAACACCAAAAGAACTACTTCAAAAAGTAGTTGACACTATGGAAAGTAAGGGCTGTAATCCTAATATTTAAGAGCAGATAGTAAGTAGTATTAAGATCATTTTGGAACTTTAAGGACTTTCTTGATGGCTTATGAAGTAAAGTATTCAATATATCTAAGACTGATATATAAATATTTAACAACTATCATACTGCAGGCTCTGGCTGATCAGAATACCATGGGACACACACAGCATTGGCCATACTGGCCAGTTGTCTCATAAAGAATTTGTAAAGGCCTATTTGCATGCATATTAAAACTCAGAGATACAGCCGGGCGTGGTGGCGCACGCTTGTAATCCCAGTACTTTGGGAGGCGGAGACTGGAGGATCCGGGTTCGCGGCCAGCCTCAGCTCTCTCTCTCTCTCCTTAGTGAGGCCCTCCGCAACTTCGTGAGACCCAGTTTCAAAATAAAGTATAAAAAATAGGGCCGGGGGTGTAGCGCGGAGGTAGAATGCCCCTGGGTTCAATCCCCGGTACCACAAAAAAAAAAAAAACCTCAGAGATGAATAATAATAGTTTTTCTAACCTTTGACTATTATTTATGTTAATAACTTTTTATTCTAAAAATATTCTCCTCAATGATTCCTTTTTTCTTTAAAGAACCTTTTCAATATAATGCATGGGAGTTAGCCATAGAAGATTACGATGAAGAAACAGAAGACTATCAGGCCGAAGCAGAAATTGAAGAGGAGCTGGAAGAAGAGGAAGAAGAGGAGGAAGAGGCATGATTGTTTTTTTACTACTCATTCTCATTTGGAAAATATTAAAATGTACATATCCAAACTGGGTGTGGTGGCGCACACTTGTAATCCCATTACTTGGGAGGTTGACACCAGAGGATCTGGGTTTGCGGCCAGCCTCAGCTACTTAGTGAGGCCCTCCGCAACTTAGTGAGACCCTGTTTCAAAATAAAGAACAAAAAATAGGGCTGGGGGTGTATCTCGGAGGTAAAATGCTCCTGGGTTCAATTCCCAGTACCAAAAAAAAAGTACATATCCAGAATCATAGCTATCACTTTAGGACCCCAAGTGAACAACAGGAATCTTAAACTTTATAAATAAATATTTTTGCGCACTATCTCTCCATAGCTCAACCTCACTTGATTCCCTGAAATGCCAGGGCTACTTCATGTGAAAAAAGACCCCCGTGGAAAAAATAGAAGGGAAAGCTTTTAAATTTTGTTCCGAGTCAGGCGTGGTGGCGCAAGCCTGTAATCCCAGTTCTTGGGAGGCTGAGACAGGAGGATCGGAGGGACAGGCTCGGCAAGTAGTGAGACTCTCATCAACCTAGCGAGACCTTGTTTCAAAATAAAACTAAAAAATAGCTCAGAGGTAGAAGACCCTTGGTTTCAATCCCCAGTACTACACACACACACACACACACACACACACACACACACACACACACAGATTTCTCATGGAGAAAACATACAGGTACTAAGGATGTAAACATTTTACAAATTTAAGAGAAGTCAGTATGTAAAACACAACCATAGCCAGGCGTGGTGGCACACGCTTGTAATCCCAGTACTTGGGAGGCTGAGACAAGAGGATTGCAGGTTCGGGGCCAGCCTCAGCTACTTAGTGAAGCCCTCTGCAACTTAGTGAGACACTGTTTCAAAATAAAAAACTGGTGGTGTAGCTTGGAGGTAGAATGCCCCTGGGTTCAATCCCCAGTACCACAAAAAAAATAATAATAATAACAATAAAATATAAAAAAAACCCACAGCCATGGGGTCTTTGAGAGGCTGGTTGCATGATAACAATGTGCAGGATTCTCAAACGCATGCTCAGGCACCAGTCTCTACTCCCTTGGCAACAGAATTATGATGACTACTTTCATTCACTAGTGCCCAGCTCAGGCATCTATCAAGAATAAAATAAGAATGGTCTCCTAATTTGGGGCTTTTTAAGTAAAAAATAATTTGTTAAGTTAGATAAACATACATTTGTTGCCTAACTTAAACCCGTGTGTGTGTGTGTGTGTGTGTGTGTGTGTGTGTGTGTGTGTATGTGTGTAGCAACAAGATACGCAGTGTGATTCTGATAACAGCTTTCCAGTACTTTATCACTAACTGATGAGACTAAAAGATGCAGGTTTTGTCCTGCTTATGTTCAGATTCTCTTCTTCATCAACCTTCTTCTGTACTGTGTGCTGGTGTGCTGGTAGGGTTCTGTCCCACTCTGGCCTGTAATAGAACAGTCTCTTACTTGTATCTACAGACAATTCTCAAAATGTCTATAATATTCAGAACTTCTATTTTTATGTATGGTCTTCATTAATAATATAATGAAAATCCCACAATCCACAGGGCATTTGGTAGGGTACTAACAAGGTTGTAGCCTCTGGAATGGAAAACAGACCTAAAAGAAATGCTGCTTTGGCTCCACCTAACATAAATACAAGAGCCAAAGGAACCAAACTGCTTCCAAGTAACTTCACTGTATCCAAGAACAAAGCTCAAGAATTTTTATGGGAATACAAGGTAAAATTCTGGCCTCACTCAAAGATGATCAGACCTGCAAACAAGCAGAAAAATATGATTCATAATAAGGAGAAAAATTAGTCAATTGAAACTGATCCATAACTGACAAAGATGTTAGAATTACTGACAAGAACATTTAAACAGTTATTACAAATGTATTCAATAAATTCAAAAAGTTATGCAGAAATATCTGAACTGTTAGAATTAAAAAGAATAAATTGCTCAGTTTAAAAAAATCTTAAAAGCAGCAGAAGTAACCAAACCCACATACACAGGAACAGAAATAAGGATGACAGCATATTTTTCATCAAAGGCAATACAAACAAAAAGATTATGGAGCAACAGCTTTAAACTATTGAGGAATGAGGAAGAGAAAGCAGAGGAAGAAAAAGAGGAGAAGAGGAGACCTATCAACCTATAATTCCATGCCCAGTGAAACCGTCTTTTAAAAACAAAGGCAAATTGAAGGCTTCTTCAGATGTAGGAAAACTAAAAGTGTGAAGCCAGTCACAGGTAGATTCCCTGATGGATTCTACCAAATGTTTAAGGAAAAAATAAAACTAATTCTGCAAAAAATTCCAGAAAATTGAAAAGCAGGGGATACTTCCCAACTTATTCTATAAGATCAGCATCATTCTGATACCAAAACCAAGCACATCAATAAAAAGAAAGAAAAATAAATTACAGACTAATATGACTCATTGACATACATATAGAAATTCTTAAAATTTTAGCAAATCAAAAAAGTCCAAAAATATACCAAAAGGATAATATATCATGTCTAAATGGGATTTACTCCAGAAATTCAAGGTTGGCCTAACATTTGAAAACCAATGAATATAATTCATCATATTAACAAACTTGGGAAAGCCCATTTGATTATTTTGATAGATGAAGAAAAAGCATTTGACAAAACCCAATGTCTATTACTGATTTTTTTCAGAAGTGAAGGGAACTTCCTCAGCTAGATAAAGGATAACTACAAACGAATCTCTAAGTAACAGCTAACATACTTAGTGATGAAAGACTGAATGCTTTTTCTCTAAGACCAGGACAGGATTAGAATCTTCATTCTCACTACTCCCATTCAGCATTGTACTGAAGGTTTGGCCACTACATTTAGACAAGAAAAATAAATAAAAGGCATCCAGATTGAAATGAAAAAGTTGTAGGAGATGAGATTTTCTACTGTGGTCCGCTAAATAATGGCATCCCAAAGAAGACCATGTCCCAGTCTGTTAATCATTACCTGTGGTGTCACCCTATATGGCAAAAGGAACTTTGTAGATGTGATTAAATTAAGGTTTTTGAGATGGGGAGATTATCCTAGATTATCCAGGTGGACCAATGCTTTCACAATCCTTTTCTGAAGGAACACGAAGGTCAGAGAGAAGACGTGTGGAATCTGGCTTTGAAGATGGAGGAAGGGGCCATGAGCAGACTCTAGAAGCTGAAGAAACGAGAAATAGATTCTTTCCTGGAGCCTCCAGGATGAGCCAGCCCTGCTGACACATTGATTTTACCAAATGTGCAAAAACTATCTTTGGGCTTCTGATCTCCAAAACTGTAAGAAACCCAAATGTTTGTTGTTTGAGTAACTAAATTTGTGCTTATTTGTTAAACACCAATCCCCGAAATTGTCCATCTCTTTACATTTTTGCTCATATGCTTGGAAATATGTTCCTCCACTGAATCTTTTTTTTATTGATGCATTGTAATCATACATCTTGATGAGGTTCAGGGTGGTAGAGGCATACATGCACTTTAGCCCTCCCCCAATTCCCACCCCATTCCCTCTCCCTTCCCTCCTTCTCATGCTCAACATAGTGATTGACTCTGATAAGTTTGTGTATGTACATCATGTGCATTAGGGTGTTTCCCTCGTCCCTCCTCCCATCTCCCTCAGTTAGGTCGCCTTCTTCACTCATCTAAGGTTTCTCCTTCTTTGTCTGGAGTGCCTCCTATGTCCCATTTTCTCCTTAGCTTCCACATATTAGGGAGAGCATCTGACTTCACTTTTTGTGACTGACTAATCTTACGTAGCATAATGTTCTCCAATTCCATCCATTTCCCTGCAAATGACATAATTTTGTTCTTCTTGATGGCTGAGTAAAATTCCATTGTGTACATATCCCATAGTTTTGTAATCCATTCATCTGTTGATGGACATCTTGGTTGGTTCCGTAGTTTGATAATTGTGAATTGTGCAGCTATAAACATAGATATGCATGCATTACTCTGGTTTCCATTCTTTGGGTAGATTCCCAGAAGTGGTATTGTTGGGTCATATGGTAGGTTCATTCCCATTCTTCTGAGGATCCTCCACACTGTTTTCCAAAGTGGTGGTTGCACTAATTTGCAATCCCACCAACAGTGTATTAGAGTTCCTACTTCTCCACATCCTCGCCAGCATTTGTTGTTGTGTTTTTAATGACATTCTGGGAATCCAGAATGATACATTAGTTTGTAATTGCTGCTATCACAAATTTGGTAGCTTGAAACAACACAAATGATTATATAAAGTTCTCAAAATCAGAGGCCCAAAATGAATGTTGCAGAATTAAAATTAGTGTTGACAGTGAGTGCCATGTTCCTTCCTCTAGAGGAGTATCCTTGTCCTGCCTTTTCCAGCTTTTGGAGGTCTCCTGCTTTCTTTGGCTCATGGCCTCTTCTCCATCTTCAGAGTGCATCACTTTGGAGCCGGGTGTGGTGGCACACTCCTGTAATCCCAGTACTTGGGAGGTTAAGGAGGATCACAGGTTCATAGCCAGCTTCAGCAACATAGCAAGACTCTCAGCAACCTAGTGAGACCCTATTTCAAAAACAACAAAAAAAATTAGAATGGCTGGGGGTGTAGCTCAGAAGCAGAATGCCCCTGAGTTCAATTCCCAGTACCACCCAAAAAAAAAAAAGTGCATTGCTTCAACATCTGCTTCCTATCATCTCATCTTCTTGTGATGACATTGGACGGACCTGGATAATCTTGCCATCACAAGATCCTTAGCTTAATCACACATGCAAAGTCCTTTTTGGAATGTAAGGGACATATTCACAAGTTCTGGTGGTCTTTGGGGAGGGGGCATTATTCTGTCCACCACAAGTGGTCACTCTCTTCTTCGATTCATTTATTTATTTTTCTGGTATTCATGAATCTTTTCTAGTGTTTCCTTGGATCTCTATGTTTTGAGTATTTTCCTATTCATAAATTGGATGTCTTCCATCTTGGTGCCATAGAGTTTTGAGGTCTGTTTTATCTGATGGGTCTTTCAGTGGGCTTAGCTCCCTTAGATGTGTGGTTATTTTCTCTTTGTTCTTTGACTTAGTGCGCTAAGGTCTAATGCTGAACTACTTTAGGTGACAATATTCCCATAAATTATGAAGGTCAGAGTGACTTCTCTCCCAGTAAGTCAGGACTGTGGAAACAGATGGCCCACCCATCTGTTACTGAAACCTGGAACAAGCCAAGTTCTTTGGATTCCCCTAGATTCAGGGTCAAGGAGGACTCTTCTCATCCCTACAGCTTTTACTTGGTCTCTTCTGAACCACAAACACTGGTAGTTGTTGATGCTAACATTCAACAGGAAATTCATAGGTCTCTGCAAACAAACTTCCTCCTAGGACTTACCACCTTAATATGCTGCTCCCTCTGATGTTTGTCTCCAGGCTAGAAGGGTCGAGAATGCTGTACAGTTTCCTTCCCTGAGACATCCATGGACAACAGCTGCCTGCTCCAGCAGTTATTTAATACTGAGGAGTTGGTAGAGAAAGGAAGGGAGCGTCTTCAGATCACCAGCTTCTTAGCATGTGAGCCCCTCCCACCAAATGGCTTACATTCTGTTTCTAAAATTTATTTCAGGATCATTCTGGGCCAGCCCATTATAAGGAAAAGCCGGGGTCAACAAAGGGACGTCATTTACAGCAATTAGCTTTAAAAACAAAATGATTCAAGCGAATCAAGATATAAAAGGCAAATGCTAACCAAAATGAAGAAATGACATTCTGGATATCAGTGGAATGTCTGCATTTCTAAATGCATAAAGAAATGCATTATAACAGACAAACAAACAAACAAACAAAAAAAAACCAAGATCCTTATACTATCCCCTTGAAGGGATCTCCTTGGACCCATCTGGTAACAATGCCCAATAACAGGACCGAGTCTAGGTAGTATGACAGTTTCAGATCCTTCTGTACAAAATACAAGTATCAGCCAGGCGTGGTGGCAGATGCTTGTAATCCCAGTACTTGGGAGGCGGAGACCGGAGAATCCGGGTTCGCAGCGAGCCTCAGCTACTTAGTGAGACCCTCCACAACTTAGTGAGACCCTGTTTCAAAATAAAGAATAAAAAATAGGGCTGCGGGTGTAGCCTGGAGGTAGAATGCCTCTGGATTCAATCTCTGGTACCGCCAAAAAAAAAAAAAAAAGCACAAGTATCAAATATATAAAGCAAAATCCTAGAAATACGAGACTATAGTGCTAAATCCTTTAACAAAGCTCTCAGAGTTGACAGATCACATAGGCAAAAAGTAATATGAGGATTTGAAAAATAGCCTAAATAAACTTGCTCTCAGAGAACTCTGTACCCATGAAGAATGAACATTCCCTTTAATGTCCATGCAACAGTTGGCAAAGAAAAATCACAATAAATTATAAAAAGTGGAAATCTTACAGACAACGTTCTCTGATGATAATGCACTAAAACAAAAAATTGACCCTGAAAAGTAGCACTTCCCCTTTCCCCAAACTTGTACACTTGAGGCATATACACATATTTTTTCTAAATGCTAGTGAGTTAAACAATAAATTAATAGTGAAAATATAGACTGAACCTGAATGATCATTTTTAAATCACACATAAAGCCAGGCATGGTGGCGCATGCCTGTAACCCCAGTACCTGGGAGGCTGCGACAGTAGGATTGCAGGTTCAAGGCCATCCTCAGCAACTTAGTGAGACTCTCAGCAACCTAGCGAGACCCTGTTTCAAAACAAAAAATAAAAAGGGCTGGGGGTGTAGCTCGGAGTTAGAATGCCCCTGAGTTCACTCCCCAGTACCAAAATAAAAAATAAAATCACACACACTGGGTGTGGTGGCACACACCTATAATCCCAGTAAGTGGGAGGCTGAGAAAGAAGGATCACAGGTTTGAGGACAGCCTCAGCAATGTAGTGAAACTCTCAGCAACATAGTGAGACTCTGCTTCCAAACAAAAATAAAAGGGCTGGCAGTGTAGCTTGGAGGTAGAATGTCCCTAGGTTCAATCCCCAGTACCAAAAAGAAAAAAAAAATCACACATAAAAACTTTGTGGTCCAGCAGAAATAGAACTTAGAGTCACTAGATAAAATATATAATATCTAATTGAATTTGAATTCCAGAAAAATTAATAATTTTATGAATGATTATGTACTAAAAATTTTATCTGAAATTCAAGTGTAACTGGGGAGCCTAGATTTTTTTTTATTTGCTAAGTCTGGCAACCCTGCTTCAGTACATTGATTGAAAAACTTGAAAGACTGGAAAAAAATAATTAAGAATTCAACGTAAGTACAGAGAGAAAAAAACAAAACAAAATAAACCAAGAAAGTAGATAGGATATTAAAGGCAAAAACTAATGAAATAGGAAAACAAAATAAAATAAGATAAAAACAGTAGATCAAAAATGAAAAGTTAATTCACTGATAAGAGCAATAAAATAGACAAACTTCCTGAAAGCTGAATTAGGGAGAAAAATGACAAGAACTGTTTGTATGTATGTTTTAACACATTGAACCTCACTCTGATATATAATTGCAATGCACTAAACAAATCATTTTCTAAAAAGCTACATCTTTCCAAGGCAGTCTTATTAAAATCCTTATTAAAGCATGATAAAACACACACCAAGCGGAACTCTTTAAAAGTATATTCAGTTTACCTAATTAATTGTTTTATGGAATATTTTTAAAAAGGAAAAGATGAAGCAATGATTAACATTTGAAACAAAAATGGGTATATAATCAAAAATCTTAAGGGTTGTTTCAAACTGTAGAGACTTCATATCAATAAAGTTGAAAGTCAAAATAAAAAGGATTTTATCGCCCAAAAATCAATCACTAAAATTTGCTTAGAAAGAAAAGATAAAGCCAGGCGTGGTGGCACACGCTTGTAATCCCAGTACTTGGGAGGCTGAGACTGGAGGATCCGGGTTCGTGGCCAGCCTCAGCTACTTAGTGAGGCCCTCCGCAACTTCGCGAGACTCAGTTTCAAAATAAAGTATAAAAAATAGGGCCGGGGGTTTAGTGCGGAGGTAGAACGCCCTTAGGTTCAATCCCCAGTACCGCAAAAAAAAAAAAAAAGAAACAAAAGATAAAAGCTAAACAAAAGTAATAGAAGGGGCATTATAAGTAATTTCTAGTATATATTTCTTGATTGGATAATTCCTATGTTGTCTAAACTCTTCCACATTATAGAAAAACTATACTTCCTAAATCATTTTGAAGCTTGATATCTTGATAGGAAAAGTTAACAAGAATGGTGGAAGGAAGGTCTTGATTAGTCTCATTTTTTACCTTTATAGAAATTTGTGAACAACTTCTTTCCAACAAAGAAGCATATTATAAGATAATTATGTATAGTATTCCATGTATTTTTGAAAATACAATATTTACGCCTAAATATATGTCTGGCTTTGTTTGTATATCAGTAGTATTACTTAGAAAACAAAGTCAGGAAGGATACTCATACAGTTGTTAAGAATATTTACATAGTGTTGGAAGGAAAAAAGGTAAGAGGAGATTTTCACTCTATATATTGTGGTATGTTTGAATATTTTTACAGTAAACATGTATTTTGTAACATTAAAAATTTTTAGTGTGTTTTCATTGTTTAATAAATTGCAAGAATCCTCAAAGCACCTTACATATTTTTTATCACAAATGAAAATACATTACTTATTTATTAACTAAATAAAATATTTCCAGATTATTATTTAATCATATATCCATTTAAAAGGAAACAAAGTAGACAAGTGTGGTGGTGCAGGCACCTAACTCCAGTACTCAGGAGGCTCAGACAGGAGGATCACAGGTGGTTCAAGGCCAGCCTCAACAACTTAAGGAGACCCTATTTCAAAATGAAAAATAGAAAGGGGTAGGGGTGTAGCTCGGATGTAGAATGCCCCCGGGGGGTGGGGAATAAATCAAATCCAGAGGCATCACCCACTTAATTTCTAACAGGTCAGCCGGGCGTGGTGGCTCACGCTTGTAATCCCAGTACTTTGGGAGGCGGAGACCGGAGGATCCGGGTTCGCCGGCAGCCTCTCAGCTCTCTCGCTCTCTCTCTCCGTCTCTCTCTCTCTCTCTCTCTCTCTCTCTCTCTCTCTCTCTCTCTCCTTAGTGAGGCCCTCCGCAACTTCGTGAGACCCGGTT
>PVJS01011559.1:0-45535 GCA_004027185.1 Glis glis | reverse complement strand
AGGGGGTATGCCCCAAGACCCCCAGGGATGAACAGCCCCCCTCTCATGAGGGGGTATGCCCCAAGACCCCCCAGAGGATGAACAGCCCCCCTCCTATGAGGGGGTATGCCCCAAGACCCCCAGGGATGAACAGCCCCCCTCCCATGAGGGGGTATGCCCCAAGACCCCCAGGGATGAACAGCCCCCCTCCTATGAGGGGGTATGCCCCAAGACCCCCAGGGATGAACAGCCCCCCTCTCATGAGGGGGTATGCCCCAAGACTCCCCAGAGGATGAACAGTCCCCCTTATATGAGGTCTGTGTCCCAAGAGCCCCAGGGGAAGCCATGAATAGTACTGAACCCTATAGATACCATGTTTTTTCCTGTACATACATACTTATGATAAAATTTAATCTATAAATTAGGCCCAGAGGTTAGCAACACCACCAATAATAAATCAGAACAGTTATAATGATGCATTGTAATAAAAGTTATTTAAAACATATGGGTTATTTCTGGAATTTTCCATTTAATATTTTCAGGTACCATTTGACTTCATGTAACTGAAATTATGGGAAGCAGAATCACAGATAAGGGAGAATAACTGTATCTAGCAGATGGGTTCCAGGGCTGAATGAGACGATAATATAATGAGCCGCGGCAGGTTGTGTGTGGACTCTGGGCTCGGGCTGCGTGGGGTCTTTCTCTGCTGTTTAGTGGCCGTGTGAATTCTGGTGAGTTATTAACTTCTTTGTACCTCAGTGTTCTTACCTACAAAATGGGGGTCAGCCAGACATGCTGGTACACACCTGTAATCCCAGTACTTGGGAGGCTAAAATAGGAGGATTGCAGGTTTGAGGCCAGCCTCAGCAATTTAGCCAGACTCTGCAACTTAGTGAGAGCCTGTTTCAAAATTAAAATAATAATGACGATGATGATGATAATAAAAAAGGGCTGGGAGTGCAGCTTGGAGGTAAAATGCCCCTGGGTTCAATCCCCAGTACCTACCAAAAAAAAAAAAAATGGGAATAATAGTAGTCTCTATATAAGTATTTTAAAATGGGGATTAAATGAGTTATTTTGTGACAGTCACTTAAAACAGTGCCTGCCTCACTAAATGCCATGTGAGTTGTTATTACTATTATTAAAATAGGAAGAGTACCTGGCATGATGCCTGGCACACAGCACTTACATGGTAACTGGTATTTGCACCTTGTTTTATCTTCTTGATTATGCTTATTATAATTGGAATGACATAAGAATTAGGTGAGCCAGGTGTGGTGGTACATGCTTGTAATCCCAGTATTTGGGAGGCTGAGACAGGAGGATCACAGGTTCGAGGCCAGGCTCAGCAACTTAGCAAGATCCTCAGCAATTTAACAAGACCCTGTTTCAAAATTTAAAAATATAATATTAATAAACAGTGGTATACCTCAGAGTTAGAATGTCCCTGGTTTCAATCCCCAGAACCAAAAAGAAAAAGAAGAATTAGATAAATTTGTGTTTAATTATCTGTTCCTTACCTGAAATGTAAACTCCACATGAGTACGGCCTGTGTCCTCATTCCCCACACTATCTATGGTCTCTAGTGCAGTACCTGGCTTGGGAGCGGGGAAAGGACAAGCTCTTGGTAACTACAACTGCCTGACTGCACACCTCTGGTCTTGCTGCTGCGCCCGGTCCCTTGCTCCGTATGGCTCTCCCGCCTCGTGCAGAAGCCTCATGCTCTTGTGTGGCTGCCGCCCCACCGTCTATGAAGAGCGCTTTCCTTCCGCTCCACTGCCCACCGCTGGGAAGCTGACAACAACTACATGGTTCTGGGTGTAACACAAGGCGGGGAAGCTGCTTCTCATATTCACAGAGAGGAAACCACCGACGCGTTTGAGCGGTGTCCTGGTCACACTTCAGAAGGTGCTTAAGCATCCTCCAGGGGCAGAGCGATTGCCCATTCCCCGGTCAGACTTAAGGAAAGGCCCTTGCTGGCAGGGAGAGGGGAGAGCACGGGGTCGCGCCACCTCGTGCTTCAGCACAAGCCCTTTCTCAGGCAGCGCAGATATTACAAAGGTGTCCTCCACTCCCTGTCGACTAAAGGAAGGCAGCTATGGTTTGGAATGGCCCCCCAAAGGCTGAGGCATTGAAAGCATGTCCCCAAAACAATAATTTTCAGAGGTGAAATAATTGAATCAGAGCTCTAAGCTCATTAGTGGGTAAGTCTACTGAAGGATTGCTAATTTCAATGGATGTACCGGGTAGTGACTTAGGTGGGTAGGGCACGGCTGTAGGAGGTAGGTCACTGGGGATGTAGCCTTGGGGAGTATATCTGTCCCTGGTTACTTCCGGTTGCTCTCTTTCTACTTCCTGCCACCACTGAGTTGAGCTCAGTCTTCCTCCACCAGGCTCTGCTGCTATGATATCTGCCTTGGAGTCAGCCAACTATGGACTGTACCCCTGAAACCGTGAGCCAAATAAATGTTTCCTCCTCTCTGGTGTTTGTGTCAGGTATTTTTTTTGGTCACAGTGAAGGAAAAGTGAGCAAAAACAGACTTCACAGTTAAGTGGCCAGCTTCTCAATCCCTGGGGAACTGGTACTCAGTTGAGACCTTTAAGTTCATTTTAAAATCAATTACAGAGGAAAAGTTCCAAATGAATTCTCAGGCCTTATAAGCCTTAGGGAGCTAAAGAATTCACCTGAAAACCTATAATGTTAAATGTAGGTGGTTTCTCCAGCTAACATGTCATGAGTCTTGTCTACAAGCCTAGATCTCAAAGAACACCAAAGTTTTGAGGCAGATCAAGAAGTCTCTAGAAAGACAATGCCTCATTGTTCCAGGAGCTGCCAACCATGGTCCCGTGCCAGCTCCGCCACTAACCTGCGGGGAAGGACAGGCACTAAGACCGTTGCCTGCACAAGGGCACCGAAGCTATTGAAGGTTTTAGGCTGGGGGGTGACACAGGATGGGAAGGGGCTACAGGAACAGGCAGGGAGGCCAGCTGAGGGGTACTTGTAGGAGGACAGGTGACTGACGATGGTGGTGGAGACCCAAAGGGTTAATTCTTTGTCATCACCCCTAGTGAACATCAGGGGTGAGTCAGAAACATCCAATCAACAAAGAAGCCATCCTCTCCTCCCCATCTGTCCACACCAGTGTCCCACAAACATGGGCCAGTGCCAGGTATAAGTTCTCTTCACCACACTCATTTTCCCCAAAGCCCTTCCCTAGTTGCCATCTGTCCTTGTTTTGTGATTCTTTGGCAAATATCTGACTCTCCAGCTAGACTGTAAGTTCCAGGAAAGCAGCGTTGCTGTGTTTTTTTCTGGTTCCTTCTTCTTAGTACTTAAGACAGTGTGGACACACAGCTGGTCCCCAGGATTTGTGGAATAAGTGCAAGAAGCCTAGAACCAGGCCAACTTCTCTGGCAGAGTGGTCTCCTGAGTAAGACTATATCTGGGTGGGGCAAGATGGTAAAGGAGAATCAGCGTGCATAGTACGCGGGTCTCTCAAAGCAAGTCACTCAGACTAGATTTTCCATGGGACCTGATAACAAGGAGAAAGAAATAAGGATGTTGACACTCTGGTCCTAGCTGGCATCCGTAACTGAATGGGTGACCCCTGAATCCTGTCCCCTCCTTTGCACACTGCAGTAACTCAGTACCTATGTGTTGAGCCACTAATGATGACCTTAGAAGTCACTTAACCTTTATCAACCTCCTTTTCCTTCGCTGTCATCCAAGGTCAATCCATACCTCCTTCTTTGACAAGGACCTAAGGGACGGGCCTTGAAAGAGCCGAGGAGTCTGTCTGTCCAGCAGTAAGATATGACTTCCAGGCCCCAGACGGGGTGGTGAGTGGAATGTCAAGGGTGTGAACAAGAGGGCTGAAGACCGAGGAACAAGAGAGATGAAGCACCAAGAGGAGGCAAGACGGCCACGGGAGAGCAGGTGACAGCAGGAAATTAATTTCCCAGGCATGTCATCTGTCTTGGCTTCTCTGTCCGTCAAAAAGCAAGCAGGTCCCAGGCCGGCCACCCACTGTCATGCATACAGACACTAAATACTGATGTACTTGTGTGTCTCTAAAATAACCATAGGAACTCATTTGTGCTGGGAGCTCTGTCCATATTTTTGTTGTTGTTTCTTTTTGTTTTTGTTTTTTTTTTTTGGCAGCTGTGGCATGTGACTTCAACCTCAGGCACAGTCCTGTGCAGCATGCCCATAAATCCTCTCTCCTCTGCCAAATTCCAGACAGGTCATAATGGGAGATGGAAAAATCAACAAATAAATATGAGGTTGTGAAGGGCAGTCGACTCAACAGCTCGACCCGTTCATCAGCCCTTCCCTCTATCACCACAGCCAAACAGTCACAAATTGCTCTAGAAACACACCACGCATCAGCACTTCATGGCCGTACGTTACAGGGGGCTGGTCCAGCTCCTACTTTCTTGCTGATAGGCAGAGAGGCCAGGAAAGATCCTTTCCTGCTGTGAAAAAGTACATTATTCCAACATAAATAAGAAAGAACCTAGATGCTAGAATAAATAAATGTTTTAAAAGTCCACACAAACAAACCGGGTTGCTATTAATGAGGGGCAGGAGTAGACCTTGTGTGGAGGAGCAAGGGCTCTGCTTTCGCACCACCTGGTTCAAGTCCGGCTCTTCTTCGCATGTACACTGTCACCTGAGTAAAGTACTTAAACTCCCTGGGCTTTAGTTCATTCACCTTTAAGATGGGGGTCAGAACAATCGTAGATCATAGGGTTTGGGCAGGCATTCGATGAGATTATGCGTGCTAGTTGGTTAGTACTTTGCCTTCCACAGGGTAAGAGTGTAATAAAAGTTAGCAGCTGTTTTTAATAAAATATCATGCAAGCCAGGCACGGTGCACACACCGGTAATCCTAGCACTTGGGAGGCTGAGCAGGGTGATTGCAGGTTTAAGGCCAGCCTCAGCAACTTAGTGAGACCTTATTTCAAAATAAAAAATAAAAAAAAGGGCTGAGGACGTAGCTCAGAGGAAGAATGCGCCTGGTTTCAATCCCCAGTACCTTAAAAAGAACCCCACAAAAAAACAAAAAAGATACTTCTCATCAAATGGTACAGGATCCCAGGTCGGGTCTCAGGAGTCCTTGACTTGACTTTGTGGTGGGTGGAAGCAGGAGAGGTGCAGAGGCAGACCCCTTTGTCTTCCCATACCTGTCCACACCGCCACCTTGCACCTCCTTACCCTCGTCCAAGTCCCTAAATGGGGAGCAAACTGACCACATCAACTTTCATTTCTCTATTATTTCTGTGCAGCATATGGGCACCATGTCGTCCCTTCCTTCCTTAATAGATTAATAAGAGAACATTTCAGACCCCATATATATGTATACAGGTCTTATCACAGATGAAGGAATTGAGGCTCAGACTTGGCCGAGGTCCCACAGCCAGTGTGCAGCAGGGACAGACTCATCCTCTTCATCCCTTTGTCCTCTGCCTTCTCTTTGCCTGGCTTTCCCACAAGAACAGGTGACATGAAAATGGGTAGTTATTCGTCTCCTGGGGACAGATCTAGACTAAGGTGTCTGAGTTGTTATGGTGGTTTTGCTTATTGGAAAATACAGTGCTTACTTTTAGAAAAATAGCCAGGCTGACCTGAAACACTTCTTTTTAGATTAAAACGTAAAGGTCAAGCATGAAGGCTAAGTATAGCACCCCGTGTAGGGGCCACCTGCATAGCTGTCTGCCTACCATCCTTACCCACCGATGGCAGCATCTTAGTTGTTTTCCAGGAACTGCCTCCCCAGGGCACAGTTTCAGTAGGATTATCAGACACAGGGCTTTGTCCTTCTTCATCCAAGTAGGGACTGGGACCCATCACACTCCCCTTCTGGGGCGCAATGGCACAAGAATGGAGTAGGTTAGAGTAGACTCATCCCAGCAACGGGAAGTCATCGTATTGACTGTTTTACGCTACTGGCTTCCTGAAGTTAAGCTGCCTGAGTTTCTATCTTGTCTAAAGTTCAGTTACTTCTTTTAATAAAACAACCAAAGCAACATCAAAATAGCAGTCGATTTTTATTATTATAATTCAGACAATATAACCACAGTTGGTTTCTGTTGCTAGCAACCAAAAGATCCTGTCTGAAACATTCAAGGCTAGCATGACAAAAATCAGCCAGGCCTTTGTTAAAGGAGACTGGCTAAGAAAAAAAATAACAACCACCAACAAAACTCAGGCACAGCTGCTTCCCTGGCTGCATCCAGACCTCAGCTGAGTGCTCTGAAACGAATGTTTATACATCTTCCTCCCTTCCTTCCCTACCTTCCTACCCTTCCGCTCCCTACCCAATCCTCCCTGGTCTCCTTTGAGCAAGATCTGAGACCAGTACAATGTCTCTGGCCACCTCTTCTCTCTGATGTCAAGATGAGCCTGTGAAGGAGCCAGAATTCAGCAGAGAAAAGAGGAGGTGAGGTGAGGAGGGAGGCAGGAGGCGTGCAGTGGAGATGTGGGTCTTGAGAAAGCCGTGGGCCTGGAGGGGTGCGGTGGGCTCTGATGCCCATCTTGGGGTCATGGCTGTGGGAACAGGGAGGAGTTGCTGGATTTCAGAGCCTCCGCTCCAACCCTCCACAGCAGGAATTGAAGAGATTAAAGGATTCATGTGTTGCCCTGCTTGATCCACACTGACAAGGCTACCAGGAAAGGACAAAATAAACATGTATACTCTTTTCTTCCTTTTTTCCTCCTTCCCTTCCTTTCTTTTTCTTTTCCTTTCCTTTACTCTTTTTTTTTTCTTTTCTTTTCATGGTACTGAGGATTGAACCCAGGGGCATTCTACCTCTGAGCTACACCCCCAGCCCATTTTTGTTTTGAAACAGGGTCTTGCTAAGTTGCTAGGGTCTCACTAAGTTGCTGAGGCTGGCCTGGAACCTGCGATCCTCCTATTCCAGCCTCCCTCAAACCTGTACACTCTTGAGAGACATGGGGAACTTTGGTCTCCCTTTGTACCACCCCAGCTCAGGGATCAGGCCACATGAGCTTGCTTTTATGGTGGCCAGCTTGGTTCAGACTGGGCTGATGGGTGCAGATGCAGAAAGAGGACAGCGCCTCCCTACTCCTTTTATTTCTGCAAGATGGCTCTTGACGACTCCAACTTGTGGGTGAATCATTGCCTTAGCAAAAGAAAGTCAGTGCCTAAAAGCCGGGCTTTCCTCGTACAGTAATCTCTGAAGTTTTTGAGGAAAAGTTGCATTATTTTTTTATTTTTCATATTTACCATCAATGCTGTTGGTAAACTAGAATGTGAACGTGTGGTATGGCGGGTTGGGGTATGTATGTGTGTGTGGGGCGGGGGAGAGAAAAGGATGGAGGAAAGAAGAAAGGAGGAGACACAGAGTAGAATTGAAAGAGGGAGAGAAAAGGAGAAGATAGAGAGACCAGGAGCTAGAGAGAGACAGAGACCAAGAGCTAGAAATAGACAGGGAGACCAAGAGCTAGAGAGACAGAGAATCATTTTGGAAGGATATCTGTTGATTCCATCTGTTGAGCATATTCACCGTCTTATGGCAAAAGCACCCTAGTTTCTTATGGGGAGACCATTGTACTTCACTGCAAATGACAGCAGTGAATTCAGGCTCAGCCTGACTGAACTCAGGCTCCAGGGTGGTAGTGATCCCAGACCTCCCCAGGCTCTATCAGTCCCACCCATTGTAACTGGCTCCAGAAGGTAGAGATGACCCATGCCAGCCCTAGCTGGTCACCCCAGGGCCTCTGCTGGGACTCTCAACAAAGAGGTGTTCTCCTAGCCCCTGGGTCAGGACGCTGGCAGGATGTACCTAGTATCCTCCACATGGAGAGAAGTCTGCACGGGCATGAACACAGCTGAAGTATGGGGGAAAGGCACCTATCTTGCTGGACACCTCTGGAGCATCTGAATCCAGCCACAGCCAAAGCCGGGTCTACCCCAGACCTTTAAGTTACTTGAGCAAACAATCTCTTTTTTAGGCTTAAGCCAGTTTGAGCTAAGTGTCTGTCACCTGTAACCCAGAGTGCCAACCAAAACAGAGGGAGACTGGGTACACTTGGATCCCAGAGTCAGGCGGGGGCAGAAGTCCTTGCTTCTCCACAACCCAGGAAAGAAGGGAGACGGAGAAAGGGAGGCTCAATTGACTTGGAGCTCTGCCCAGCAAAGTACTAATCCCGATCCCTGGACTGAGGACCTTTGCTTCAGGGGATTCGAGTTCCCCGGGAAAAACTCTAAAGTTTTACTAATGAACACAGGGGTTAGACCCATCTATGCCCCACATTCTCTCCAGGTTACTCGAATCCCAACATTAAATATTAGTAATTTCTTGATGCTTGTAATTCTCACCAGACCCCCAAAGAAGCTCTTTCAAATAATCCAGATACTATAGAGGAAAATATTGGGATCACTATAGGCATAGTGGCAATTTCCAGAAATTCATTAGCACGCTGCTGACTATTAATTTTCAAATTTAATTAACAGATAGAAATGACACTTTCTTTTAATTTATGTCATTAGTCAAATGAGCTTTCTAATTAAGATTTGTAATCTACAAATTTATAAACTCCAGTGAATGACTCTAAATGTGGAGAATGATTGATAAGGGTCTGCCTGTTCCCACAAGAGTTCTCCCATTTCTCTCCTACTGGCTTTCAGAACTTGGTAAAAGGGGGAAAATTAATTTCATTCTCCAGGCATTTTCTATATAAAATCTTTGGTTAGGTATGCTCAAACTATTCACTGCCATACATCATTGTGATTCCAAATATCATATCTCCTCCCCATGAAATTCACCTGAAAAACTGCATTATATCTGATAAAGCAGGAAGATCAATGCTCATTGGCAATGACAGATGCTATTTGTAAAATTTTAAAAACAGATTTAAATTTGGACAAATGTAAAAATGACCTCGACTTCTAAAACAGCTCCATAGAGAAATTCCACTAAGGAAATGTGTGTAAAATCTGAATGTGGTTGGAACCAACAAACACCACAGAGGCAAAGATTGTTTAGTATTAAGTAATATTTAGCAAGCCAATCAATAATGTTTTCATAAGATCTAATTGCAATCATGCAATCTACTTAAGCAAGCAGGAAGAAGAGTTTTACTGAATCAGCATCTCTGTGCCAAGGTGTCAATCAATTAACACACTGAAGGTATTTACTGCTGATTGGATGGGCTAGTGGGCAGACCAATAGTGTGCTTGGAGCACCAACATGTTTGTTTTGAAATAATTTCCTAATAATTAAAGGAAAGATGGGAAGAAATGAGGAAAGGAAAGAAGGAAATAAATTAGTGAAGCAACCCAATGGGGAAAATCAAATTTTGTTGGATTTCCTTATACTTCTTTCACTGTTTGTTATTATTATTTTGAACTATAAATAGCAGGATGCTATAAGCTTTCAGTGTTTAGGAATCAGTATCTAATGGTTTTAATCCAGGCTTGACAATAGATAAGAAATCTGGGGCATAGCATTCCAAATATAGATAATATTTATCTGGTTCACATTAACAGATTAATACATAAAATGCCTTTAAATGACTAAGTAATCGTTTCTGAAAATATGCATGTCAGGAAAACATTGTCACTAGAAAGACATGACAGTCCACTTCTTTAATGATGTACAAATGATAGGTAATATCCACACTGAGAGAGGATGCTTTTAAAACTGAAAAGTACTTGTGGAATTGCACATTTACTTTTGTGATAAATAAGCCTCAGAGGGCTAGTGGTGAAAATTTGCCTGAGATACGTACTCAGGATATATTTTCTCCTTGATAGATTTTCTCTAGAGATAACTAGTGTATTTTGGATAGCATTCTAACCTCCAGAAAAGAACTCACAGTGGCATTTGAATAGAAAGAACAAGGAAGCCAGGGGAGGTACCATCCTCGGGAGGCGCTAGCATCCTTTAGAAATGGTACAAGAGGTGCAAAAAACACTCCAGATTCAGTCTTAGCTTATGACATTTAACAGCTGTGTGACCTTGAAATGGATTTAACCTCTCTAAACCTCAGTCTCTTCATCAGTAAAATGGGAAATACTATCAGGGTCTAATCCATAAGAAGTTACAAATCCTACAGAAAATGCTGAGCATAGAAAACAGTACTATTTACAGTTTTCCCTAAAGCAAAATGCTATTATTCCTTAACACTAAGTAGTTACCAACCCTTTGCCCAGGAGGGATGATCCTGTATAAGGCCAAGCCATTGTCCCTTCTGTCCAGTGGCTCAGAGTGCCCGGGCCGGGGCCTGTGCAGTCTTGACCGTCTTTGACACAGCGATTCCTACCTCATAGTAACTCTGGACGGCGTTCATGAAGGCTTCGTCGGCCACGATCTGGGTTTCCCCGTTGAGGAAAGCCTGGAACCGGTCCTTGACTGTCTGCAGCTGCTGCTTGCTGATCTGCAAGAAATAAAAAGAGGAAAGTGAGGAATCGTTCCAGAAGAGACCCGTGGTTGCTTCACACTGAAGGTGCCAGTTGGTAAGAGCTGTTACTTTTTTTTTTTTGCGGTACTGGGGATTGAACCCAGGGGCATTCTACCTCTGAGCTACATCCCCAGCCTGATTTTTTATTCTTTATTTTGAAACAGGGTCTCACTAAGTTGCGGAGGGCCTCACTAAGTAGCTGAGGCTGGCGGCGAACCCAGATCCTCCGGTCTCAGCCTCCCAAGTACTGGGATTACAAACCTGCGCCACCACGCCTGACTTGACTGTTACCTTTGCATAAAAAGTTTTTGGTTTTGGTTTTGTTTTTTGGTGGTACTGAGGATGGAACCCAAGTGCACTCTACCACTGAGCTACACCCCAGCCCTTTTATTTTGGGAGAGGGTCTCGCTAAATTGCCCTGCCTGGCCTTAAATTTACGATCCTTCTGCCTCAGCCTCCTGATTGAGAACCAGTGTTAAAGTGCTAAAACACACACACACACACACACACACACACACGCACACACACACACACTGCACACCAACCAAAGCAGGAATATTTATACCAGGGAAATAGGTGAACACTGCAAAGCAGGCTGTTGTCGTCGCTGTTTCCCAAAAGATGGGTGGAAACATTTCATAGTGCCACTCCACTGCACAGGCCTGGGGCTGGAATATCACGCAGAATGGCAATGTGCAGAGGTCGGTACATAGCACGACCACATGATGTGTATCTGTACAGGACACACTTCCGGGAGACGCCATTATGTGCACAAGTAGGTTATATGCAATTCCTTGCCTCATTCACCCCAGGTTTCCTTCCCTCTTAGGAAAATGCAAGATGCGTACCTGCTCTCCCTCCTCCACCCTTGTCTTGCCATGTCCCACTGTCCTTCAGCCTCTACTTGAGTGGCACTAAGGGTGAAGTCCTTTTCCACCCCCACCCAGGCAGGTCTTCCTGTCCCAGACCCCAGAGCACATCATTGATTACAACTTCTTCTCAGTGGCAATCGAGTTTGTTAGATGATATGTCTGCTCTTGCTGCCTGGCTGATGATGTTTCTCCACAACCTAACTTACTGCCCCACACATGGCATGCACTCAATAAATACTGGTACGTGAATGAATGAATGAATGAATGAAGTATGTGAAGGACACATTGTTTGGGGATATTCTATAAGGAGTTCTAACTTACATAAAAAGTCAGCCAAAACTGCTCTTGAAAGTTAAAAAAATTCTTAATAGAAGAGTTCAGTTAAAAAGTTAACTTTCAAAAAGGTAAACATTTTGTAAAGTTAACACTTCAAAATTAAAAATGGGGCAGTGTCTGAGAACCATGGTGCTAGAAGAAAAAGATCATTTCAGCCAGGCATGGTGGCACACGCCTGTAATCCCAGTACTTGGGAGGCTGAGACAGGAGGATTACAGGTTCAAGGCCAGGTTTGAGACCCTGTTTGAAAATGAAAAATAAAATAGGGCTGGGGTTGTAGCTCAGAGGGAGAGCACCCCTGAGTTCAACCCCAGTATCACCAAAAAAAAAGGGAAAAAGATAATTTCAGTGCACGTTCTGTGGGCCACCTTGTCATCCTGGAAAGGCCACTTATTATCTGGGTTGACCATAGAATCAAAAGCTTTCTAGAACAGAGTTGGGTTTAAATACATAAATTTTATCTTGCTCTCAGTTTTCTCGCTTGGAAATCAGTGATAAATTCTAATTATTCACTGCCTCAAGGATAATTATAGTTCTTCAATGACATAATATGAGTTCTTTTCTTAAAAAAATTATGAGTTTCTGACTTATTGCACAGCATGGTGACTATAGCTAATGGTGACATACTGTAGTCTCAAAAAATGCAGAGAATAAATATTAAGTGTTTCTCACCACAGAAACACTACTCATGTGAGGGGAGGGATTTGTTAATTAGCAGGATTGAACCATCCCACAATGTATGTGTACTCCAAAATATTATGTCCCATAAAATACACACAATTGTGTCAATTGAAAAACATGAGTTCCTATTTAACTTTAAAGAGCTTTTTCCATTAGAGCTAATATAAGTAGAAAATAAAGTTTAAAACTATAGGAGGCTCAAGTCTGACCTGAGTCAATTGACTCAGTCAGGAGACAAAACAAAACCAAAAAGCCCTAGAGTTTTGAGAATAGACATAAATGGCAGCTGGGTGCTCTATTTAAGTTTTGTAACTGGAAGAATTGATGGAAGGGTGTGAGGTACTGATCAGATTCACAGTCCTTACATTCTAGAGGGCCACTGTTCCATGTCAGCCACATTCATAAGTTTAAATTCTCTAGTAGTCACATTTTTTAAAAATTAAAAGTAACAGATGAACACATGGGAGGCCCTGGATTCGACCCCAGTATTGAAAGGGGAAAAAAAGACACAGGTGAAATGAGTTTTAGTATACTTTACATAACCCAATAAGTCCCAAATATCATTTCCAACATGTGATCATTATACAAATGATTGAGATAGTTTACACGTTTAATGCCATGTCTTGGAAATCTGGTGTGTTTCACCCTCAAAACTTGTCTCAGTTCAGAGTGACCACAGCGAAGCGCTTGCCAGCTACATGTGTCTGGTGGCTGCTGTAGCAGACAGTGTGGACCTTCAGCATGGAATGAACTCACTTCTAACTCACTTCACTTTAGCTTTCATGTTCTGACCCAGGGATATTGGTGTAAGTGGAGGTAAAGACAAAATCATAGTTATTTTGTAAGGGCTCAAAACCATTCAAACTGAAATATGAAGCAACAGTTCATTTGCTCCCAGAAATGACACCATTGCATGCATTTCGAGCAGGCCTGATGTAGTTGACTTTGGTCACAAATCTTTAGAGTATAGGACAAATCAAGGACGTTCACAGTGTTGCTTGCTCAGAATTCCCTCCAAGACAGGGACAGTCCCAGCTCTGTGGGATTTGGGGGTGGGCTGGGGTGATGGAGCAGGAAAGAACAATAAACCTTGCTTCTGTCTTAAATGCTTAATTGAAGTAAGTTTATGCACACGCCGTCTGTTATGGTTTGAAATGCCCCCAAGAAGAGCTTATGTGTCGACAATGCACAAATGTTCAGAGGTGAAATAATTAAATCGAAGCTCTAACCTTATCAGTGGGTTAATCCATTGATGGATTAATCATTTGAATGGATTTACTGGGTGGTAACTGTAGGCAGGGTGTTGCTGAAGGAGGTAAGTCACTGGGGGCCTGACCTTGGAGACTCTATCTGTCCTTGGTCTCCTCCTCTTGCTCTCTCTGCTGCCTGGCTGCCATGAGTAAAGCAGCCATTCTTTGCCATGCTCTGCTGCCGTATGTTTCTGCCTTGGAGCTGGCCAACTATAGACTGGAGCCTCTGAAACCATGAGCCAAATAAACCTTTCCTCCTCTACGTTGTGCTTGTTAGGCATTTTGGTAACAGTGATGAAAAACCTAACTACTACACCATCTGAATGACCAAGATTGATGGTTGATACAGACTAAGGCCACTACCTGTCTAACCTTTCATTATATAAGGACAACACTCATTTATTCACAAATATTCACAAAACCCTCACACCAGGCCGTGAGGATTTGGTGGTCAACAAAACACACTCAACCTCTGATTTCACTTGCCAAAGCCACGCACTGGGAATGAATCGAGTTCAGAGAACACACATCACAAAGCCACATAAAATATATCATGCTTCCCTTCACACATCAGGCTCCTGGCAGCATGGGAGGTGGGGCAGGAATTCAAATGTCAGAACTATGTTTAAGTCTGCATTTTGCCACCTGCCAGTCCACAGTAGCTGTTTTCTCACTGCTAGTTAAATAAGCATCATGTTTATTTAGTCACCTCTCTTGCTGGGTCTTATTGAGCAGAGATGAACCTCAATCATTTCATCTGTACAATGGGGCCAGTACAAACCCTGTAGGATTGTTATTAAGATGAGCTGGGATAAGTAATATACTCAGCAGAAAACCTGGCACAGGATGCCAATAGATGCTAGCTGCTGAGATGGTCACTGAGACTTTGCACATACCATTCTGCAGAGAATGCCTGTCAGTGGGAAGTTCTCCTATGCATCTTCATGTGCTCCCTCCCAGAGGCTCCAGGTAGAGTTTTCTATCTCTTAGCACTTTGTTTACAATCCTAAATGTGCATGTATTAGGCTGTGAAAAAGTCTTGTGTTTAAACACGAGTGTGTACAGGCAGAGTCATGGTTCAGAGTTCAGAACACAGAGTAGGGTGAAAGGGACACAGATTCAGTCCTAATGACTCCACCAATTTCCAAGCTGGGTGACCTTGGACAAGCTACATTTCCTAACCCTTGGTTTCTCATGTTAAAAATAAAATTAAGAACCTGCCTCACAGGATTGTTGGAAAGGTAAAAAGGAAATGGGGTGATGAACCTCAACATCTTAGCACATGGCCTAGCACAAAAGAGTCAAATGGTAAAGGGAGACCATAAGGTAGAGTCCTCAGGGCCCTGCCTGAGGCTTCCCTGTCCCTTCTTTGTCTTGTCCTACCCCACTCTCCACTTCCTCTCTTCTAGCACACTGGTCTCTGCCACTGCTCACATGTGCCTGACCTTCCTTGCCCTGGAGCCTTCACCCTGTCTGCTCACTCCTGGTTCCCCCATGGCTATTCCTGAGGGCTTAGCCCAGGCTGTGTCTCCTGGAGGCTCATCCCTGACCACTCTGTCTAAAGCACTGTCCCCCAAGCTAATTGCTATCACGTTACCCTGACCCTGTCCATTTCCTTCCAGGCTCTCATCATGATCAGCATTTATCATCTCTAAACTTATTTGACTGCATTATAACACTCACATAGAAAAATGTACATCATAAGCCTGGGGTGTGAGGAATTCTCACTAAATGAACTTTCCCATGTAACGAACTTTTGTATCAAGGTAAAATTCTTTCTATCTGTAATTTCTTCAGTGTTGTTAACATAAATGGGTGTTGGATTTTGTCAAATGCTTTTTCTGTGTCTATTGAGATGATCATATGATATTTATCCTTTTTTATTGACTTGCATATGATTTTTGTCCTTAGTTTATTTATTGACTTGCATATGTTGAACCAGCCTTGCATTCCTGGGATGAAACCATCTTGGTCATGGTGTACAATTTCCTTAATGTGGTATTGAATGCCACTAGTATTTTATTAAGAAGTTTTTTGCATCTATGTTCATCAAGGGTATTGGTAATTTTCTTTTTGTGAGTTATCTTTATTTGGTTTTGGTATTGAGGTGATACTGGCTTCATAAAATATGTTTGGTAGTATTCCAACTCTTTCTATTTCAAGAAACAAGTTGAGGAGCATTGGGCTTAGTTCTTCTATAAAGGTTTTGTAGAACTCTGCTGGGAATCTGGTCCTGGACTTTGCTCTGTTGGAAGGCTCTTTATTAATATTTCAATCTCTTTGCTTGCTATTGGTTGGTTTAGATTTTCTATATCCTCTTAGTTCAATTTAAGTAGGTTGTATGCATCTAGAAATTTGTACATTTCATCTAGGTTTTCTAGTTTATTGGAATATAAGTTTTCAAAAGTTATCCTCTGGATTTCCACACTGCCTGTGGTAATATCTCCTTTTTCATCCCTTATTTTACTACTTTGGGTCAATTCTCTCTTTTGGTTAGGGTTACTAAGGTTTATCAATCTTGTTCAACTTTTAAAAAAACCCAGCTTTTTATTTTATTGATCCTTTATTTTTTAATTCTCTATTTCATTAATTTCTCCTTTGATTTTGATTATTTCTTGGGAGATGGAAAGACCTCCCATATTCTTGGATAAGCAGAATAAATATTATAAAAATGATCATACTAGCCGGGCGTGGTGGCGCACGCTTGTAATCCCAGTACTTTGGGAGGCGGAGACTGGAGGATCTGGGTTCGCGGCCAGCCTCAGCTCTCTCGCTCTCCCTCTCCCTGTCTCTCTCTTTCTCTCTCTCTCCTTAGTGAGGCCCTCCACAACTTCGTGAGACCTGGTTTCAAAATAAAGTATAAAAAATAGGGCCGGGGGCGTAGCGCGGAGGTAGAACGCCCCTGCGTTCAATCCCTGGTACTGCAAAAAAAAAAAAATGATCATACTACCAAAAGTAGTTTACAGATTCAATGAAATTCTTATTAAGATACCAAGGTCATTCTCCACGGAGCTAGAAAAAACAGTCCTAAAGTTCATATGGAAAAATAAAATACTCAGAATGCCAAAGTAATTCTTAACAATAAAAACCATGCTGGAGGCATCATAATACCTGATTTCAAATTATAATACAGAGCTACAGTAATAAAAACAACAAGGTATTGGCACAAAACCAGACACATAGACCAAATGAATAGAATAGAAGATACAGAAATAAATCCTCACACTTAAAGCCAGTTGATTTTTGGCAAAGGTACCAAAAACATACACAGGAGAAAAGACAGCCTTTTAAACAAATGGTATTGGGAAAACTGGTTTATGAAGAACAATCTATCACCCTGCACAAAAAATAACCCAAGATGGATCAAAGACCTAGAAATTTGACCAGAGTCTGTGCAATTACTAGAAAAAGATATAGGACCAACTCTCCAACATATAGGCACTGGTACAGACTTCCTAAATAAGACATCCAAAGCCCAGAAAATAAAAATAAGAATCAATAAATGGGAAGAGCATTAAATTAAAAGCTTCTGTGCAGCAAAGGAAACAATCAAGAGTTTGAAGAGAGAGCCTACAGAATGGGAGAAAATCTTTGTCAACTACTCCTCTGATAGAGGACTAATATCTAGAATATATAAAGAACTTAAACTTAACATTAAAAAAACAAATAACCCAATCAAAAAATGGGCAATTGAACTGAATAGATACTTCTCAAACGAAATACAAATGACCAATAAACAAATGAAAAAAATGTTCAACATCATCAGCAATGAGGGGAATACAAATCAAAACTATACCGAGATTCCATCTAACTCCAGTTAGAATGGCAATCATCAAAATAATAACAATAATAAATGTTGGCAAGGATATGGGGAAACATGAACCCATGTACACTATTGGTGGGATTCAAAATTAGCACAGCCACTATGGGAATCAGTGGAGGTTCCTCAGAAGACGGGGAATAGAATCACCATATGATCCAGCTATACCACTCCTGGGGATCTTTTCAAAGGAATTAAAAGTCAGAATATTATAGTGATATATGCATATCCATGTTTATAGCAGCACAATTCATAATAGACAAATTATGGAACCAGCCTGTGTCCATAATAGATGAATGGATTATGAAACTATGGTACATATATACAGTGAGGTTTTACTCAGCCATAAAGAACAAAATTATGTCATTTTCAGGAAAATGGATGGAACTAGAAAATATATTATGCTAAGAGAGATTAGCCAGTTTCAGAAAGTGAAGGGTTTTCTTTCATATGTGGAAACTAGAGAGAAATTGGGAAACAAAAGGGACTTCAAATAAATGAGGAGAGATACCAGTAGAATAGTGTAAGGGGATTATGGGAGGGAGGTGGAGAGGGAAGGGGGGAGACTTGATGAAGGAAACAGTTCAAATAATGCTAAGTACATATATGAAGTTATCAATACCAATCTCAATAATATGTATGTGGGGCAGGAGGGAATGGGTGGGATCTGGAGGGGAATGCACCAGGTCCTGTGTGCATGTATTTTCCTAACACTTTGAACCTCATTTTAATGTATAATTGTAATGTACCAATAAACATATTTTTTTAAAAAGAAACAATTTTATATAAGAAGATTTTTTTTAAAGTCAGTCTGAGAATCAATCTGTGGAACAGATTTTATCTATGGGTAAAATTTAACTGACCTAGATAGGACTAAAGTCAGAAGGTGACCTTGCATGAGAAATCTGAAATAGTTGTCCCAGAGTAGCTGACACTGAGTGTCCAATTCTAGATAAATGGGCTTCCAGGAGGTGCTTACAGACAGAGCCCTCCTAAAGCAGAAATCCATATAACAGCTTTTAATGTGTGTAGAAACCACTTGTTCGTCAAAGTCAGAATTAATTTGGGAGTGCAGTATTGAGTTCTAAGAGCAGAAGCTCCTGGAAAGACGAAAGGCAGTTATTGCAGAAGAAAGTGCTGCAACAGCATTTGCTGGAACAATCCAAGCATTCGTGGTTCAAGCTACCTGATTAACTGAGGTCTGAGAATCCCCGCTGCATTTCAGGCCATTTGTAATTTACAGCAGTACAGGGGAGAAATGTGAAATGGACCTACTGGGTGCGCCTAGTGCTGGTCTCAGGAGAGGCAATGAAATCAGAGCAAGGCCAGTGGCTTTACTACAACACCCTGGGCAGTTCGTTTTGATTTTCTCCCCTGAAAACAGGGAATGGTGCTATTTACCTGTAGAGGTTTCATGAGGACCAGAAGAAATAATATATGTCAGGCACATAGAGTATTTAGCATAGAGTTGATAATCTTAAAAGTCATTAAAAATTATTGATATTACTTAGCTTTTATTTTTCCTTTTCATTCTTTAGGATCTTCCTTTGCTCTTATTTCCTTATGTCCTCTGTTCTTTGAAGTTACACTAGCTTGGCGGTACTCTATCCCTCTTTCCCTTCACTCTCCCATTTGAGTGACTGGAAATTTCGACACCCCATTCCTAGTCTCCCTTGTGACCCAGGGTGGCCACGAGACACAGTCAGTCAGCTACGGGGACTTCCAGGGAAGACACTAGAAATTCTCATAAAAAGGAGCACCTAGTGGTATTGCTCTTTCCTTTTCTGCTGCCCTTTCTCTGCTGAGAATAAAAATGTATTGTCTATCTCGTGACAGTGAAAGCAAGTCCAAGAGCGTCACAGGGATATTGGCCCTTATATTTTTGAGGAGCTGAACAAATGCTCGTAAACATCCTTTCTGGACTTCTCATGAATGCCTGCTTGTTCAACAAACGCTACTTGTTGGGGTCCCTGTGTGCTTTCCCTTACTTGCAGCCAACTGCTTTCCTAATGGATATGTGGTCTTCTCTGTCATGAAAGAAAATGCACTCACTAAGATGTTCATTGAGTAGCGTGTCTCTGATCACGGCAGCAACTGTACTATAAAGGAAGAAGTAAGCAAAGCTCACTCTAAAAGAATGAATCCCGGGCGTGGTGGTGCACGCTTGTAATTCCAGTACTTTGGAAGGCGGAGACCGGAGGATCCGGGTTCACGGCCAGCCTCAGCTCGCTCTCTCTCTCTGTCTCTGTCTCTGTCTCTGTCTCTGTCTCTCTCTCTCTCTCTCTCTTTACCTAGTGAGGCCCTCCGCAACTTCGTGAGACCCGGTTTCAAAATAAAGTATAAAAAAATAGGGCCGGGGTGTAGCGCGGAGGTAGAATGCCCCTGGGTTCAATCCCCGGTACCGCAATAAATAAATAAATAAATAAATAAATAAATAAATAAATACATAAATAAATAAAATAAATAAATAAATAAATAAAAGAATGAATCGAGTGCGGTGAACATTCTAAGCACAGGCAAGGAGAAAACGATTTCGGTGTTAGAAGATACCTGGTTATACACACAGGTTAAGTCCTTCTCTACTTACAGAACAAGGTCAGCACTGTGCACTGCTAGCTAATGTGAGTTATGTCTTTTTATCTTATGTAATCAATTAATTAGGTACTGGGGATTGAACCCAGTGACATTCTACCTCCAAGTTTTAACCCCAGCCCCCTTTTTTATTTTTATTTTGAAACAGAGTCTTGCTAAGTTGCTGAGGCTGGCCTTGAACATGCAATCCTTCTGTCTTAGCCTCTCAAGTACTGAGATTAAAGGTGTAGGCCACCAACATCTAGCTTGTCTTTCTTTTTTTGTTTGTTTGTTTTTTGTGGTACTAGGGATTGAACCCACAGGCATTCTATCTCTGAGTTGCATCCCCAAACCTGTTTTACTTTTTCTTCTGAAACAGGGTCTCACTAAGTTGTGCAGGGCCTCATAAAGTTGCTGAGGCTGGCTGCGAACCTGGATCCTCCTGTTTCAGCCTCCCAAGTACTGAGATTACAGGCGTGTGCCACCATACCCAGCTTCTCTTTCCTTTTTTAAAAAAGAAATTCTCGCCGGGCGTGGTGGCGCATGCTTGTAATCCCAGTACTTTGGGAGGCGGAGACTGGAGGATCCGGGTTCGCATCCAGCCTCAGCTCTCTCGCTCTCTCTCTCCCTGTCTCTCTCTCTCTCTCTAGTGAGGCCCTCCGCAACTTCGTGAGACCCGGTTTCAAAATAAAGTATAAAAAATAGGGCCGGGGGCGTAGCGCGGAGGTAGAACGCCCCTGCGTTCAATCCCCGGTACCGCAAAAAAATAAACAAATAAAAAAATAAAAAAAAAATAAAAAAGAAATTCTCATTTGGAAAAGAAAGAGGGGTTTAAAAAACCCCTCTTTTTCATTATAGAAAAATTGCAAAAATGTCAAGTCAACAAGTGCTTTAAAAATTATCAATCTAGAGAGATTAGGGCAATGTTTATTCAATTTCCTTTCCTTAAAGGTAACAAAAATTTATAGGAGGCCATCTATTATATTAACAAAATATCTGCTTGCTACTGCCAGATTAAAATACTTTCTACCCTAAGTGAAATCTTGCTTCTAGGAAATTTAGAGATCATATCATCCTAACCAAATATTTACTTGTTTACATAAAGTTCTTCTCACTTTCTACATTATATATGTCTATATAACATATTCTGAAAAAGTGTTTTGAGGGAGTTTTATTCATTTGGTTGAATAAAAAAAATCAATGTGTGATACTTCATCATGGAAAAGCGTGAATGAATAATTCTGAAATAGACGTGGGGCCAAAGTATTGAAGCAGGAAGTGTTACAAGAAGGTTTTAAAATGGCTTTGCCTTTGGGACCTAGTTCCCCAACATTCAGTCCTTTATGAGTTTTCCTTTCCCACACACTAGGGGTACCACTACTTATACTTTTGCTTTAAATATATTTGAAATCACGTTATTATTTCTTTCTCTTCTCTTCCCTTCTCTTCCTTTTCTTTCTGTTGGGGATTGAACTCAGGGACATTCTACCTCCGAGCTACACCCCAACCTTTTTTATTTTTTATTTTGAAACAGGGTCTTGCTAAATTGTGAGGCTAGATTTGAACCTTTGATCTTCCTGTCTCAGCCACTCAAGTACTAGAATTACCAGCATGAGCCACTATACCTGGCCCACAAAGCATTTTAAAGCTCAACCCGCCGGGCGTGATGGCGCATGCTTGTAATCCCAGTACTTTGGGAGGCGGAGACCGGAGGATCCGGGTTCGCGGCCAGCCTCAGCTCTCTCTCTCTGTCTCTCTCTCTCTACTTAGTGAGGTCCTCCGCAACTTCGTGAGACCAGGTTTCAAAATAAAGTATAAAAAATAGGGCCGGGGGTGTAGCACAGAGGAAGAACGCCCCTGGGTTCAATCCCTGGTACCGCAAAAAAAAAAAAAAAAGCTCAACCCTTGAACACAGTCGTTACAGTTTTTTCAACATAACAACATCCTTTTCCATCTTGGAGGCTCTCGGGCAGTATCCACTTTGCTATTTAGTCATGTGGTCAAACATGGAGCTGTAGACCCGAAGGCTTCACTAAGACCCCTTTCAGGTGTCACAAAGTTCTCTAGTTTTTTATTTCAAGTCTCTTCATACCCTTAAACACTGTGGAAGATCCCAAAGGGCTTTTGTTGCTGCATCTATTGATGTCTACTGCAGCAGATATTGAAATTGGAGGGTTTAAAATATTAGCTCATTAAAAATAACAATAATAGCTGGGCATAGTGGTGCATACCTATAATCCCATCCCAGTTCATGGGAGGCTGAGTCAGGAGGGCCACAAGTTCTAGGCCAGCCTCAGCAACTTAGTGAGATCCTCAGCAACTTAGCAAGACCCTGTTTCAAAAAAGAAAAAAAAGGGCTGGGGGTATAGCTCAGAGGTAGAATGCCCCTGAGTTCAATCCCCAGTAACATACACAAAAATAGTAATGATAATCATCATCATCATCATCGTCGTCATCATTGTCATCTCATTATGTGTTAACCTAAATAAAGTACTTTCATGAAAATAACCATATTTTCCAAAACAAAAGAACAGTGAAAAGACCGGCAATACTTTATACTATTGCAAATCTCTTTTAGAGACTAATAGAGGGCAGTTGAATTCTCATTTCTGTTTCTGTATTCAGTCTGCTGTGAAATGTTGTTTTAGTTGGAGTCTATGGAGAAAATCTGGCCTCCCACAGATATGTTGCTGGAAAAGGGAGGAATATTTTAATAGCCTTTTCAGATAAATGAGGTTAGTCATCTCCGATATTATACTGAAGCTCAAGTGGTAGTATTTTCTGTCTTCCCCTCTCTCTCTCTCTCTCTCTCTCTTTCTCTCTCTCTCTCTCTCAGAATTGAACACATGGACATTCTACCTCTGAACTACGTCCCCAGCCCAATATTTTATTTTGAAACAGGGCCTTGCTAAGTAATTACACGATGGCCTCAAACCT
The DNA here is from genome assembly GCA_004027185.1 of Glis glis. Classification (NCBI taxonomy): domain Eukaryota; kingdom Metazoa; phylum Chordata; class Mammalia; order Rodentia; family Gliridae; genus Glis; species Glis glis. The sequence continues at coordinate 22,657 of PVJS01011559.1, read as the reverse complement.
GCAATCCTCCTGTCTCAGCCTCCCAAGTACCAGGATTACAGGTGTGCATGTGCACCATCATGCCTGACTTGAAGTGGTAATATTTTCCTAAAGTTAATAGTGATGTAAAATTAGAAACCACATTAATAAACTTTTAATACTCTACTACATTTAAATCCACTGGTCTACCTTGTTCTTTGAAGGAATCTTTTACTCATCCAAATTTAAAAAAATCATACATTGGTCATATAAAAAAACATGTGCTTATTGAGTTATGAAAGTATTCCAAATGTTGACAAATTTTATTATACAGTATGCAAAAATATATTACTTAACATCACCACAAATATCTTTAGATGATAAAGAAAATTGTTAGGAAACTGTCCAGTTATGCAATCTCCAATTCAAACCTATTATACTGTCAGTTTGTTTTCTTAAAGTAACAGGCTCCCTTCATTTAATTTCCTTTTCTGTTTTTTGGTACTGGGGATTGAACCCAGGGGAGTTCTACCTCTGAGCTATACCTTCCCCAGCCCTAGTTTATTTTTTATTTTGAAACGGGGTCTCACTATGCTGAGGCTAGCCTCAAACCAATGGTCCTCCTAACTAAGTTTCCCAAGTACTGGGATTCCAGTAGTACATCATTGTGGATGGCTTGAATCACTTATTTTCTTTTAAAAATCCATAAAATACATAAATTTGTCACTTACATGTTCTTTCAAATAAAACTTTAGTTTTTCAGTTGTTCTTTAGTTAAAAGTAGTGTTTCATTTAAAAAAAAAAAGCCTAGTTCAGTTGGCAACTCAATCACACAAGTTCATTTCCATGAGACAAACACTGTCTTTTGTCACACAACCTCAGTGCTTTATCTTACCTCTTTACTATGCAGAATATTAAAAAGATGTGTACTCAAAGATCAAAAGTTAATAAAATTAATAATTCTTATTACTGCATCAAGAAAAGGATTCCATGAGGATGGCAGCTTTTAAGCAGCAACCGTGTGGCTATGAGGAACAGAATGACTACTGGTATGGTTTGGAACCACTAACTTGGAGGTTGAAATTGGAGGGTTTAAAATATTAGCTTGCTCATTAAAAAAATAATAATAATGATAGCCAGGCCTAGTGGTGCACGCCTGTTTTCCTCACTGTGCAGCAGTTTTCCTCACCATTTGCTCTCGCACCATTATTGTAAATATCAATGCATTAAGGGGAAAAGCAAATAATACCTTGATATTATTAGGAACATGACCTTGCAGATCCATAAGAATACATGGACTATGCTTTGAGAACCACTGACATAGAGAATCAAACAGCCTGGTCAGCTACTGATGTTCCAGGGTCATTAGCAGGAGAGGGATGGGTATGATCTCGGAGACTAGAGTGTGAGGTTAAAAGAGGTGGATAACAGAGCCTAGTGAGGGCCTGGCATGCCAAAGTGGGGTGTTAGGGTTGAATTCAAAGGGTGACGGTAGCCCCTGGAGTGCTGTGTGCAGGAGACTGCCATGACTTGAGAGCGTGCAGGAGCAGGGCGCAGGAATGAGTTCTCGGGGTCATGATGCAATGGGACAATGTTTCATGCATTCTGTGACATGTGAGGAGAGGGGGGTCTTGAACACAGGAGAATCTCAGTTTGCAGAGACAGAAATAGCTGGGAGGAGAGGAAGGAGAGGGGAGGCGAGAGGAGGCATGAGAAGGTTGTTCCAAGATGGGGGTACAAACTGAGCAAAGAAAGAGAGGTGAGAAAATGCCGGGCCCACCTGGAGGACACAGCAAGGATTTCTTTTGTCGATTTATAATACAGACTCTGCCAACTCATAAACAGGATCAGGGGCAGCTCTTGGTGTAAGCACGCACCTCGGGGCAGTCCAAACATTAATTCGCAGCTGCTGGAAATGGCATGGCAGGTGGTTCTATTAGACTGGAACCCAGATGGAAGAGCAGCTCAGCAAAACATGAAACGCTCATCACCAGGCACCATCTTGGGTCTTAGGAGGTTTAACAGTGGACTTATCAGTGGCAACTATTTCCAGAGAAAAGGGTGAAAAAAACTCCAAATGCAATCTATGTACAGGCCACACGAGATTCTCCTATGCAACACCTCACAGACTGGGACCGCGAGCTTCACTGAAATTGATTTAGATAAGAACCTTGTCTTGTCAGTCACGAACAGCGACAGAAGGCACAATGGATCGATTGGCACTCTCCAGGCTGCTGGGGTATTTTGAGAAATGTGGAGACCTTGTTATTCCAGCAGTCTCTCTTTGGGATCCAAAATGAGAGAGAGAAGAAATGGGGCCAGGTTTGAAGGTGCACTGGCACTGGGAAAAGTTAACAGCACAAGTACTAATGCAAACTGTGGACTTTAGCTGACAATAATAGATCACTGTTGGCTCCTCAGCAATAACAAACACATCATGCTGAGACCAGATGTTAATAACAGGGGAAACTAGGTTGAGGGAGGGGGATGCTGACTGAGAATGCTGTTTTCTGTCAATTTTCTGTGAGGCTAAGATTGCTCTAAAATATAAGGTGTACTTAGGTTAATATTCTCTAGTTCCATCCATTTTGCTGCAAATGACATAATTTTGTTCTTTGTGGCTGAGTAAAAATCCATTGTGTGTATATACTACATTTTCTTTATCCATTCATCTACTGATGGACACCTGGGTTGGTTCCATAATTGGGCTGTTGTGAATTGTCTCTATAAACATGGGTGTGCATGGACCACTCTAGTACTCTGACTTTAGTTCTTTAGGGACGATCCCGAGGAGTGGCATAGCTGGGTCACATGGGAGAATATGGTGCTACGTGAGACAGTCAGCCTCAGAAAGTCGAGTAGTACGTTCCCTCTCATATGTGGAAGCTAGAATGGAAATAGAAAACACAAGGAACTTTAAATAATGCAGAGAGAGATCTGTAGAGTAGTGGAAGCGGGTAGGGGAGGGACTTAGGGGAGACTGAAGAAGGAAACAGTTGAAGTAGTGTGATAGTCAGTCTAGGTTGTCAACTTGACCTGATCATGACACACCCAAGATTATGTGATTTTGGGTGTGTAACAGCAGATTAAAGAGAAAGCCCTGCCCTGAATGTAGGCAGCAGGATTCTGATAGGTGCGGACTTAGATAAAGAGGGAGAAGCCTCGTAGATTGTGTGCGACTCTTTCCGAGGAAAACGCATCTGCTCTCGCCTGAGATCGTTGGCCACCGGCTTCGCCTTTCTCTGAAGAGCTTCTTGATCTTCTTGGCCTCCAGCTCTTGGAACTGACACTTCACCATCGTTTCTCCCAAGAGCTTCCTGATCTTCACGTCTTGGACTGGGACTGAATTAGTGGTTGCTCCGATCCTAAGACTCCAGCTCTTAGACCGTTCGACCAGCTACTGGTTCCTCTGACTCTCCACGTGCAGTCAGAACCTGGGACTACATTGCTTCAAACTGTAAGCCCATCTGATAAATCTTTTTTTTTCAAATATACTCATTCTGTGTATTCTGTTAATCTAGAGAACCCTGTCCAATACAAGTAGTATTATGACAATATGTGAAAGTATTACTACCAATTTCACTAATTAGTGTGGGGAGACAGGATGGCAGGGGGGAGTGGTAGAAGAATGGGATGTGGAGGGAAATATACAAAGAGCTGTGTGCATGTAGGTGTTCAACACATTAAACCTCACTATGGCCGGGCATGGTGGCACACACTTGTAATCCTAGTACTTGGGAGGCTGAGACAGGATGATCACAGGTTCGAGGACAATCTCAGCAAGTAGTGAGACTATCATTAACCTAGTGAGACACTTCAAAATAAAAATAAAAAATAGGTCTGGGGGTGTAGCTCAGAGGTAGAATGCCATTGGGTTCAATTCACAGTGCCACACACACACACACAAACAAAAAACAAAAAACTCACTATGATGTATAATCACAATGCACCAATAAAATAATTTAAAAATAAGGTGTACTAATTAACATACAGACTGTGATCTTTCATAAAAGAATCTGAGTATAGCGGCATACGCAATGCAGATCCACCCCAGGAAGAACAGAAAGCCCCGCCGCGTGAGCTGGCCTGCATTCAGAAGCAGGAAGGAGTAAAAGCCACTGGTGTTTGGTGTCCCATCAGCCAGTGTCACATGGCAGTATAGGCCAGCTTTCCCAGATCCTTCTGCACCCACAAACGAGTTCTGGCTTCTGAAAACAATACTTATCCCTGGCTCTATTCTATCCCCTGCGGTTCCTTCCACTGAGCAACATCACTCGGCTTGGCAGTGGACACACAGGGTTTACTTCCTGCGTTGGGAAGTACTTCTAGCTGTTTCCTAGGTCTTCAGTGAAATCCCTGTGAGGAGAGCTCCTTCTCTTCCCTTGCAACACTGCTCTGAAGCCAGGAAGTCATGGCTTTCTCTGCTGAGTCTAGAACATGGACGCTCTGGCTGGTCAACAGCTCAGCAAGTCCCCACGCGCCGCTGGCCTGCTACTGCCTGTGTGACTGTTCAGACTTGACGGGCCATTCCGTCTTCTTCCTTCACTTTCTTTTCTTTTCCTTTATCTTCTTCTCTTTTTCCTTTTTTCTTGTTTTTTTTTGTTTGTTTGTTTTTGTATTGGGGATTGAACTCAGAGATGTCCCACCTCTGAGCTACAACCCCAGCCCTTTTTATTTTTTTGTTTTGAAACAGGTCCTCACTAAGTTGCTGAGGCTGGCCTCGAACCTGCGCTCCTCCCTCCTCAGCCTCCCAACTACTGAGATTACAGGTGTGTGCCACCACTCCCGGCTTCCCTTCCCTGTCTTCACGTGGCTACACCTCATTTGTCTCTTGAAATGCAGCTCACGTCACATCTACCTGAATGCTTCTTTCAGCGCTGAATCACCCTCCCTTTGGCCGAACTCCTCCATCTCTTGACTCTTGGCACATGTTACAGTACACTGGAGTAAAGCAAGAGCTTTATCATCTGTGTGTGTGTGTGTGGGGGGGATGAGGATTCAACCCAGGGGCATTCTACCTCCAAGATACACCCCCAGCCCTTTTTAAAATTATTTTTTACTTTGAAACAAGGTCTCACTTGTTTCACTTTGAAACAAGTTTCACCTTACTTTGAAACAAGGTCTCGCTTTGTTACTTTGAAATGAGGTCTCGATTTGTTACTTTGAAACGAGTTGCTGAGGCTGGCCCCCAACCTGCGATCCTCCTGTCTCAGTCTCTCAAGTTCTGGGATTATGGCGTGCAACACCATGCCCAGCTTTTATCATCTATCTTACATCAGCATTACCCACGAACCTTGTTGTAAATATTGATGCCTGTGGCCCCATCACACACCTACTCATTCAGAATGGGCAGGTAGGTGTGCGCCACCGTATCAGGCCAGTTTTCACATTTTTACAGAAAGGTTGGGCTGATGCTTTGGGGCCCGTGTGTTCCTGATCGACAACTCTGGCTGCTGCTGTGTTCCGGGAGGCTGTTGGGACGGAGAACCTGCCTTGCATGGCAGGAGGTGTGTTTTGCTGGGGTGACAGGGCACACACTTCTACACTCACACAAAACACAAGGAGGAGGCTGTCCCAGGGCAGAGGCCACAGTCTCTCCTGGGAATGCTTGCTTTCCTGAGGGCTCACAACAGACGAAGCTGGCTGCTGGTGATGGCCACGAATCCACTGGACACAATGCCATCTGGAAACAGAAGCCACTCCTACACAACCTTCCTGAGAGTAAGCAGCTTTGACGCTGGGTGTGGAAGCCCAGGGAAGAGAAGATTCACCGGGTCAGCCTCCTGGGCCTCTGACAGATCAGGAGAGAAAGGACAGCGACATCGCTAACACTGGCAGTGGCAGCCAAGAATCCTGGAACAGAAACAGAAGGGGGACAAGGTGGGACATGTCTGCAGAAAAGGATGAGTTAACTCTGCTCGGAGGTCACAAGGGGCTGGAAAGGAAACTACTGCTGGCTCCTGAAACATGAGTAGAAAAGGTCTGGAGAGAGAGGAGAGTTGCTCAAAGGTGGGAAAGGAAAGAACGAGAGGGAGGAAAGGCCTTTTTCTTTATTGGTTATTTCTGGACAAGGAAGACTCTAGGGAAATACCTCTCCAGTTTAACATCAGCACTTGCTGCTCAGATCTCTGGAGCCCAAGTTAGTCCATCCATCAGTCTACTCAGCCATTCAACTAAGTACTATTACTATGAGCCAAGCGCTTTATTAGAATTCACTGGTTATTTATTTATTTATTTATTTATTTTGGTACTGGGGATTGAATGCGGGCAAATTCTACCTCTGAGCCATATCCCCCAGCTCCCCCCCTTTTTAAATTTTGAAACAAGGTCTTGCTAGGTTGCTGAGAGTCTCACTAAGTTGTTGACACTGGTCTCAAATCTGAGATCCTCTTGTCTCAGCTTCTCATATACTGGGATTACAGGCCATCACAACTGGATCAGTGGTATTTTAAAAAGCAAAAAAATCAGCTGGGCATGGTGGCGCACACTTGTAATCCCAGTACTTGGGAGGTTGAGACAGGAGGATCGCAGGTTCGTGGCCAGCCTAGGCTACTTAGTGAAGCCCTCTGCAACTTAGTGAGACCCTGTTTCAAAATAAAGAATAAAAGTAGGGCTGGGGGTGTAGCTCAGAGGTAGAATGCCCCTGGTTTCAATCCCCAGTACTGCAAAAAAAAAAAAGCAAAAACTTGTCATATTCAAGCTACCATTCTAGTTCATGCTCATGATGCCCAGTGCATGGTCTGAGGTCACACCCAGCATTTAACTTAGTGTACAATAAAAGAAGAGATCAATTCTGACCCATGAATTTCAGTGAAGTCACCAAAGAAGAAAGTAGCCTCCTGGGTTGAATCTAGCCATGAAGGATGGGCAAATTTTTTTCTCTGGAAGGATGTACAGAGTTTGAAGAATACAAGTATTAAGTCACCTGCAGGCCAAACCATGGGCTGGAGGTGAAGTAGCCTCAGAAATCGTCTTTGGAGAATAAGCATTGTAGTCTAGCAGACTTGAAAGTAAGTTTAGACTATTATCTTCCTAATGATACCATCTTACATCTCTTGATATCCCCAACGGTTCCAAAAAGCAAATAAGCAATAAAAACGTGCAGCTGTCCTCCTATGAAGGAGACCTCAGTGATCAGCCTCTGAGACCTGGGTGCGTCTCAGCAACGGAGCTTCTTCCTGGTTCAAGCACAGCAGGGCAAGTTCAGAACCAAGAACTCCTATTCTTTTTCTCTGATGGACCTGCATTTTGAAAGTTATCTTCCTCCTAAAACTCTGCAGTTAGCAACAGTCCTTATTTTTACTAACCGAAGGCAGAGGAAAGTTTCTTTTTACCCTCCGTTAAGCAGCAACTCTATGCCGAGTTAGTGAATTGGTGTTGTCCGGGCCCAGTGCTTCAGTTGTTCTGCGATAATATAGACATGGCAGTGGCAAACCTGGGCTCCAAAGCGAGGCAGCCACGTGGGCTTAAATACCAGTTCAGCACTTATTAGTCATGTGACTTCAGGCAATGTACTTAACTTATCACACTCAATTACTAATTAAATAATTAGGTAAGGGAAGCTAACAGATATGCACGAGCCTATTCACTAAAGTATTACTGTTTTGTTGTTGTTGTTGTTTTGGTACGGGGAATTGAACCCAGGGGCGTTCTACCTCCCAGATACACTCCCAGTCCTATTTTTGTTTTTTAGTTTGAAACAGGGTCTTACTAAGTTGCTGAGGCTGGCCTCAAATCTGTGATCCTCCTCTTTAGCCTCTCAAGTACTGGGATTACAGGCGTGCACCACCACGCCTGGCTGCTGAAGTATTGCTCATGGCAGCAAATGTCCATTGCTGGAGACTGCTTATATAAACTATGGTGTTGCCATACAATGAAGCACTGTATACAATTATAAAAAGGAACACAGAATAACTTCAGGTAATCACATGGAGTGGCCTCCAATAGATACTTTTTATTAAAAATAAAAAGATGAGAGAAGTATGTATAGCACAGTATCATTTATCTAAGAGAGAGAAGAAGTATATATACACATGCATAAACTTGTTTATATTTAAAAATGGATGATAAACCACAGCTTTAAATGAAAATGATTTCCTGGCTGTGATCTCTGAATAGCTCTTCTCACAAAAATAGAGCAGGGTTTTTTTTTTTTTTAAAGGAATGGTTGGTACCCTGAAGTGAGAAATGCAAGTGATAACCCTTATTTCACTAGAAATTAAAGAAAATATCAAAGACTGCTGGGATCTTGTTAAAAGGACTCAGACACCAATTAGAGGAGGTTCCCAATGGTCATAGATGGTTTGAGAATTCATACAAATTGTATCTATCTATATAGGATGTGGTGTCGAATATATTTAAGTCATACAATTACTCAAAGCATAACAAAACATAATTTATCACCTTCTATGGAGGCTAAGGAAGCAACTAATTATTTAAATAGCATAAAGATAAAGTAGCAGGACTGCACTATGTGTCTTTTATGTACTGTATCTGAGTAAATACTTGACAAAAGAAAAGTTCTCTTTATAAACCTCTTCTAGTTCATACATGAAAAAAGAATGGTAGGCTATCAACCAGTTACAACCGCCAATAAAATGATGGATCTAGGAAGTGGCCTTTGATGGCTGTTAACATCCTCCCAGGAGAGAGCGCGTCATTATGTGGCTCCTGATGGAGGTACAAACACCGCCTCAGAGGTGTTCCTGTAGAAGAATCAAATCTTAATGTGATCATCACTGGGTCCTATTACCAATGTAGGGGGAACAGAGAGGACATATTAAATAATACCGGGGGCGTGTAAGCAGCACACCCCAATTCTCTAAGGCAAATGACCGAGTACTGCCAACAACAAATTGCAAGCAAAAACAACAAAAACCAAAACAGAAAAAAAAAAGAAAAATCAGGGGAGAGGTGAGGAAACCTACAGATTAAAAGATACATAAGAGCCATATCAATAAATTCCAAGGTGCATGCCTTATTTGGAATCTAATTTAAGCGAATTAACCAGAAAACATTGTGGGATCATCAGGGAAACTGGAAAATGGATATTTAATATTAAGAAGTTACTAACTTTTCAGATGTAATAATGGTACCATGAATTATGTTGGAAAAATGGGTTCTTATATTTTGGAGAGTCATATTAAAATATATAGGGATGTAATGATGTTATTTCTGAGATTTAATTATTTAAACTAATTCAGTAGAGGGGCCCAGGAGCATACATGAAACAGATTGAGAACAAAGTGATCATTAATAAGCTGGGTGATAGACACATGAGGGTTTATTAGATTAACCTCTACTTTTCTATATAAGTTTGGTATTTTCATAATTTGAAAGGTATTTTATTTATTTATGGAGATTTATGGGTACTGGGAATTGAACCCAGAAGCATTCTACCTCTGAGCTACATCCCCGACCCTATTTAATTTTTCTATTTTGAAACAGAGTCTCACTAAGTTGTGGAGGGTCTCCCTAAGTTGCTGAGGCTGGCAGCAAACCTGTGATCCTCTTGTCTCAGCCTCCTAAATACTGGGATTACAGCCTACACCACCAAGTCCAGCTTTGTAACAGTTATTTTAGAAGTCAGTGAATCATCAAACTCTTGGTGGTAGAGGTAGATGGGGCAGAGACCAGGAATGCCAGTGCCCAGGTTCATTTATAGCAATTTAACTTCCACACCCATCATGCTGAGTCTCAGCCTCCTAACACCATGAGTTTCAGGAGTCACTATTCTTGAAATATCTTGAAAAACTACTTCTGGAACGTCATGCACTTGAGCCTTGCTTTTGCTATTCACCCTTTGTTCCATTTTGTTAGTGGTGGTAGCACAGAAGCCTCCTCACAGAACTTCGGGAATCATCCAGTTCATGATGATGAGCTCTCTGGCCACTCCCCAAAGGAAGAGGACCAATGGGAAGAACGGATGTGATCACATCAAACACCCACCAGCGTCGCTCCTCCCATCCTGCTCAAGGTGAGATGGATGAGAATTAGTTAAACACAAACGAGCAAGAAGAAAGCAGAGACACATCCGCTTTTCCTCATTGCCAACCATATTATGAGGTCAAAACCAAAAATGAGTTCTACACATCTAACTGATGGGGTATACAGTCAAAGAAAAGTTTAGGGATCATGGATGTAACAGTGATTAAAGGTTTCCATTTTGAATTCAGAACATCTGAGTTTGATCTCTGTATCCATTGCCCATTAGTCATGTGGCCTTGGGACAATAGCTTGGCTTCTCTAAGCCTTGGTTTGTCTGTAAAAAAAAAAGTATGTTAGTAGTATCTTTATTACAATTGTTGTAATGACTAAATGAGATGATGTGTGAAGTTTTGACACATCCTTGGCACATGGGAAATGTACCAAAATGTTAGGCACTGTCACCAAAATCTTTACCACTGACTTTATCATCATTGTGTTGCCCCTAAGTGATCTGCTCATTACCATCCATTCATGCTCTGAATAACAACATTCAAATCATCTTCAGTGTCTGTAAGAGAACCTCTCAGCAATAAAGGAATAAAAAGGGGACCTTGTGCCTGGCATGGTGGTGCATGCCTGAAATCCCAGTACTTGAGAGGCGGAAACAGGAGGATCACAAGTTCGAAACAAGCCTCAGCAACTTATTGAGGCTCTCAAAAACTTAGCAAGACCCTGTTTAAAAAAAATAAAAATAAAAAAGGGTCAAGGGTGTAGCTTAGAGGTTATAGACAGACTCTAGGTTCAATCCCTGTACAAAAAAAGGGGGGACCTCATGCAAATGGAAGAGAGACCAGTAAAGTAGAGGAAGGGAATGGGTAGGGGTGGAAAGAGGAGGTCCTGGGGATGTAATTGACCAAATTATGTTATGTCCACATACAAATATTTCACAATGAACTCATATTTATGTATAATTGCAATGCACCAATAAAAGCCTTTTAAAAAAGAATTAGCACAAATAATAAAAAAAGAGAGAGGCTCTTGGTTGTGTAAGAAATCCTTAACTTATTTTGACAGTTTCATTAAAGGCCTGGCTGCTCCACAAGGTCAGATGTCCCTTGAGGCACACTTGACTGGCCTGGTGTGCACTGTGCAGTCTATTCTGGAATAACTGAAGGGCAGAGAATGCAAAGCATTTTCTTACTAGTTAGCTCTCTTTGTTCATTTATAAAGTAAACACATGAACAATAAGAGGCTCTTGGGAGAAAACTGACAGGATGCTGTGCCAAGCCCTTCTTGCCATATATATCTCTTCTTCAACTTTTTCCCTGGTTCTGCTTGTGGGGCTGAATCCCTAGGTCTCCTCAGATGAGAACATGTTTGTCTTAAGAAGTTAAGACAAGTCGGGCGTGGTGGCGCACGCTTGTAATCCCAGTACTTTGGGAGGCGGAGACCGGAGGATCTTGGTTCACAGCCAGCTCGCTCGCTCTCTCTCTCTCTCTCTCTTTCCCTATCTCTCTCTCTCTCTCTCTTGCTCTCTCTCTCTCTCTACCTAGTGAGGCCCTCCGCAACTTCGTGAGACCCGGTTTCAAAATAAAGTATAAAAAAATAGGGCCGGGGGTGTAGCGCGGAGGTAGAACGCCCCTGGGTTAAAAAAAAAAAAAGAAGTTAAGACAAACATGTCCACTTAAATAAGATCTATGCCTTCCACCCACGTGTCTTATGGACTCAGCAGAATGACCTGGGGACCAACACAGTTGCCTTTCTAAATTTTGCAAAGCTATTGCATGTGGACTTTACTCCCTGTTTTAGTTTCTCATTGGATGACACTACTTGTTGCTGGAGATTTTCCGTAGACAGGGTCTCTCCTAAACAACAGGCTTAGCAGTGTACTTTCAATCAGATAGCTTGTTTGTTTGAATAATCTGCTGTCTTGGTCCTCTTCATGTGTTCCAGTGGAGAGCTAATGAATACAGGCAAAAATAAATCCTTCCTTAATAAGGAAAGCAAGATTTCACTGATATTTTTTCTAAGAGGATTTAAAAAATAAACTACACTAAACTTCACATTTGAAAGGCTAGTGGCTTAGGGTATGTTTCACTGATCTTAAAGAGGACTGTAAATAGGAAACAGTTTAATGATCTAGCTACATAGTCAGCGCTGTTGATTTGGCAGACATTCCAAAATCATAAAACATGTTCCCCCCGACTTCTGCTGAGAGCAGGAACTAGATTTTGAATGACTGAGTTTTATTGGGCAGATGTGGTGGTAAAAGCAGGTTTTGGTGACAACGGAAATTGGTTTCTAGTTCTATCTCTGCAGTTCCCAGCTATGTGATCCTGGAAAAATAAACTCAGCCTCTGGGAGTAATAGCACCTACATTCATGGTTGTAGTGAGGATTAAATGAGATGATGTGTCTAAATGCATTAGCCCCAAACCCACAAACACTCATTTTCTGCAAGCTTCTATTATCACTATCATGATGACTTCATTGATGAGCATAACTGCAAGCTTATCAGGAAATAGTCTGACACGTTGGCATGGAGACAGAGGCACTCTAGTTAAAGTTCCAGTTTCAACATTTTTTTCTGGGTCTCCGGCATGCCAGAAGCATTTGGGCCTCATTTTCTCCAAGTGGAAAATGGGCTCAGTGAAACCTGCTAAAAGATTTCCCCAAGTTTAAACACAGAAAAAATGAATGCACTCATCTCTTAGAAAGTTGGAAGCAAATGTCAAGACCATAATATAGAAACATGGAAACTTGGTTCTAATTGTTTCCGATTGCTGGTGTTAGTGAATTTCTGGTATTAGTGGCCACTGTTCAGCTAGATTGGGTGGCAAGAGCTTTATATGCACTGTCTCGGGGGCTCCTCTCAACAATGCTGAGAAAAGATACACTATCACAAGTGAGAAGATCAAGATGTAGAGATGCTGAGTGGTTTCTTCAAAGTCAGCGCGCCAGGAAGGCAAACTGGAAATTCCCACCTAAGGCCAATGTGTTTAATAAACCACTGCATTACCAAAAGGAGCAGGAATGTGAGTCCAAATAGCACATTTGAAAGCACATACTGGAGATGATAAGCCTGCTACCATTTCCCTGGTTTTTCATGAATTTAATAGTATTTGATCAAACTAATTTGCTCCTCAGGTTGTGTTAATTAAGTCTGAGTGAGCATCAATTGACAGCAAGGAAAAAAATTTTAAAAATATGCTTGCAAAAAAAAAAGCAGAAACTCTCTCTTCCTGTGTTATAAATATTATAGCCCTATTTGTTTCCATTTCAGACAACTTGTTCTGAGCCTCATGTCTACATTGTTTCAGAATCTAAGGTCTACAGGTATATCTTTCAAACAGTGCAAAGAAATGGATGTCAGAAGTGTTGATTGGTGACTACTATGCCATTCAGTGGCGGATAGTCTAGTGAGGAAGCACAGAAGTAGATTCACATCAGTTCAGCAAATATCAGTGTGCACTTAAGCCCAGCTCTCGCCACCAGCAGCTGAGTGCAAAGGACTGCTCCTCTTTGAGCCTTTTCTTACCCATCTTTAAAGTAGCTAAGCAAAATGACTTTTAAGGATATTGTCAATCATCAAAAATGATTTTCCTCACTCTGTTGACAGTGACCACAGCCTCTAGACCCCAAGGCAATTCTGGAAGTTGTCTTTTGACAAAGCTGTGTGTGGAGCAAAGCCACACTTGTGACTACAAGGGACCAGCGAGTTTGGCTTTGCAGATGCGCTCTCAGATGCTTTCTGAGTCTAATTAGAACATTTTCAATACAGTTCTGGTGCTATGGACACAGTCGTGACGATCCTGCTGTGTGTTATTTTAAAAACAGTGGCTTTTCTCCTCCCTCAAGCATGGTGTTGACTCCTCCATAAAAATACAAATGTAGTTTTCTCAGTCTTCCTGGTGCACCACTGCAGTTCCTCATGAAAGACTCTAGGGTCCTATGGATAGATAAACCAAGAGCTGGCGATACGGGAGACAATGTCCAGGTCAATGAAATGAGGCCTTTGAGTCTTTGAGAGTATTAAATCAGATTCTATTTCTTGACTAACAGCATTCTACAGCAGTGCCATCCAACAGGATGTTTCTTGACAATGGGGGTGCTGTTTATTTGCACTTCCTAATATGGCAATCAGTAGTCATTGGACACTCAACAGGTGGCCAGTGTGAATGAAGAACTGAATTTAATTTAATTTTACTTAATTTATGTCTAAATAGCCACAGTGGCTCCTGGCTTCTACCCGGGAAGACTCTGTTAGAGCCTTACTATACAAAGTGCAGTCCATGAGCCAGCAACATTAGCTTTATTTGGGAACCATTAGAAATGCAGAATTGTTCCAAATAGGATCTCATTCCCTGTTGGAAACTGCTGAGCCAGCACCTGCATTTTAACATGATCTCTGGGAGATTCATATGAAAATGAATGTCTGAGAAGCGTCACTCCAGGGAAAACTGTTCTACTTCCTGTTTCATTGCACTGGTCAATCAAGCCAGTGAGCAGGTCCCAGCGAGCAGGTCCCAGTGTCTGCACATGGCACCAGGTCCTGGTGCACAACAAGGACAACAGAACAGATGGCGAACGGACACCACACAGTACAACAAGGTGGACATGAGAAAGAACCTGGGATCAGACTGCTCTGGCAACACCCTTTCCCATGCGTGTCATCTTGAGCAACCGGATTAACATCTCTTAGGCTATTTCCATTTCCTTTTTTTTGGTACTGCAGATTGAACCCAGGGGCATTCTACCTCCAAGCTATACCTCAAGCCCTATATATTTTTTATTTGAAACAGGGTCTCACTAAGTTCCTGAGGATTTCATTAACTTGCTGAGGCTGGTCTTGAACCTGTGACCCTCCTGTCTCAGCCTCCCAAGTACTGGTATTAGAAGTGTATGCTTACCACACCTGGCCTGGCACTGTTCAGATTCTTAAGAGGCCACCTTAGAGCTTCCTTTCTTGGAGCTCCTGCAGGGCAGAAATTTGTACTTGGCTACTAAGGAAAAGTATGATGAGGTGCATGAAGGAGTTACATAAGAAGAAAAATGATGCATTAAAATGGCATTACATTTTTTTTTTTCTGGTAAAGGCCTATAGCAGAGAGTCTAGGCCTGGGCATAATTGCAACTCTTTTTATACTGGCATCATTTGCTTAAACTAAGCAATGATTTCACTCTGATTGGAAACCATTTCTGATTCAACTTAAATGACCTGCATAAATATTTTATAACCACTCAGATCAGCATATTTGAGAATAAGCAAGACTACCTAATAAACCCATGTGCTTTATTGCTGCAGAGAAAAAAATTAAAATTTGAATAAGTGTAGGGAGCGCTGGAATACAAAAATGTGTGCCAGAAATCCTTTGGATAAATTAACCATTGCTATGAAAACACTTGGTTTCTGTTAATATTTAGCAATCACTTACTAATTAAATAAGTAGGATATTTGTAAGCTAAACTTTACCATATTTCTTAAAACTGTAAGCATGCTTATATTTACAATTTCAGCAACTGCATAATTTTTCCTTTATCCTAAGGTGGGGGGGAAGAGAGAGAGAAGATGAAGGTAGAGACAGTTGGGGAATCGATCAATGCACAGAGTTCATCTGTATTATTCAGCCCAAGTGTTTGCCTCCCAGAAAAATCAGTTTGAGTTACTATTCTTAGGGGATATCTTGGAAACTGTCCTGTAACTTCATAGTGTTTTTGGTTGGGGGTAGTTATGCCTCTTTGTTTTATTCTTACTCATAAAGTGTGCCCGTACATTCTGTCCTATGACTATGTTTGATTTTTCCTGTGGATAGGGATCAAGTCTTTGGCTTCCACATGACTGCTCAGCCTCCAGGGCCATACATGCAGAAGATGCTCAGGAGATATTTAATAAATAATGAACCCATCAGCCAACTGACGCTCAGTCAACTTTGCCTCCTGTCTGGTATAGACGATAGATACTATATTGCTGTAAAGGCAGATTAAAAAGGTTTCCTGAAAGTAACCTCTAACAAACTAATCTTTGGGGACTGTGTAATGTAACACACACACACACACACACACACACACACACACACACACACTATGACAAGACGATTGTGAAGAATACAAACAAAACAATGTTATTTCATTCAACAATCAGTGAGCATCTACCATGCTCCAGGCACATAATACCTGTGACTGTGAATACAAAAGTAGGCATGAAAGACATGGAAGACAGACAAGATACAAGCAAGCATTAAATAAATTAAGCATTCCACTAGGAATGGAACCACCACATGACCCAGTGATACCACTCCTCAGTATCTTTCTCAAAGAATTAAAGTCAGAATACTACAGTGACACATATATACTGTTTGTGACTGCACAATTCTCAAAAGCCAAATTATGGAACAAGCCTAAGAGTCTGTCTACAGATGAATGGATAAAGAAAATGTGGCATATACACACAATGGAATTCTACTCAGCCATAAAGAAGAATGAAATTATGCCATTTGCATAAAATGAGTGGAACTAGAGAATATTATGCTAAGTGAGATCAGCCAGTCTCAGAAAGTCAAGGGCCATGTGTTTTCTCCCACATGTGGAAGCTAGAGAGAAAACAGAAAACAAAAGGGACTTCAGATTAATGAGAAGAGAGACCTCATGGAATCATGAAGGGACTGAGGAAGGGAGGTGGGGAGTAGATAAATCAGGCATGAGGAAGGGAACAAATAATGCTATGTCCATATATGAAGGTATCACTGCCAATCCCACTAACATGTAGGGGAGGGAGGAAGGGGAGCGGGGTGGGGTGCAGAGGGAAACACGCCAAGTGCTGTATATATGTGTTTGTATCACTTTGAACCTCACTATGATGTAAAATTACAATGCACCAATAAAAGTATATAAAAATTAAGTGTTCCAGTTTAAAATAGGCACAATGAAGCACACCAACAGGGAGATCAAACTTTTACTTATCTTTTAAATTTCAGCCCAAGTGTTTCCCAGTGTGAAACTTCCCCCAATGCCTCTGGGATCGATATATAAGACACCCTTTCTTCTCATTAATTTTTCTACACAGCTCCCTTGGTCTCACTTTGTATCCTAATGCAAGGCTTCCTTGTCAGCATTTATGAACAAACTTATGAATAGGATCTCATATATTGCAGGCATCCATTAAGAATTTGTTGATGAACGAATGAATGAATGAGCTGTAGTGGCTCAAAGTATCAAGCTCCCAGGTTCTGATGGAGAACCCATTGCTTGAAGTTTCTTTAGACGTCAGCAAATATTTGGCACTAACTTCACCACACTTTTGGTCTTACCCTACAGAACTATTTGTCCAGGCTTCGACTAAAGGTCATTTTCCAGCAGCTGGTTGTAATGGTTGTCCTGTGCACAGGAAGCATGGGCCAGGTGTACCTACCTGCACATGTGGTCCAGGAGAAGAAAGGTACTGCACAGAGAGTGCACCACTGCGGACACTCTACCTGGGCACTCTGAGGAGCTGGGGGTTTCTTAAACAGGAGGCTAAAGAGCCTAATGGAGGGGCCACTATGCCCAGTGTTGTCCACACAGTCTGACCATGGTGGAGGATTCTGGCTCTGGAGGCTACTTCCTGGACACAGAGTTGGGCTCCATCAGGTTGCTCTCATGGTGTGAACGTTTGTCTGGAATGTCTCCAAAGGCCCATGTGTGAAAGGCTTGGTTCCCAGCTGAGTGCTATTGGGAAGTAGAGGAGACCTTAAGAGGGAGGTCTTAGTAGAAGGTCTTCAGGTCATTATCAGTATGCTCTGAAAAGGATTGTGGGACCCTGGTCTCTTTTTCTTCTCTTTTTTTGCTTCTCAGGCATCATGAGGTGAGTGATTTTGCTCTATCATGTGTTCCTGCCACATCGTGTTGCCACCATAGGCCCAAAACAATGGTACAACAGATTATAGACTTAACTCTCTAAAACTGTGAGCCAACGTCAACCTTTTCTCTTCATAAATTGATGGCTTCATATGTTTGTTACTGTAGCAGACAGGAAGCCGCCTCCTTTGATATCTTGGTAAGATAAAAGATGCTGCCTTCACAGACACAACCTAAACATCATTCTATTTTTAAATAACAACTTGTTTCCTCTATGGAATATATTCAGGTCTAAATATATTTTCTGAAGTGGCACGCTAGTGACAGGACACAGGGCACAGATTTTGACATCACATAGACTCGCATTCAAGTGCTGGCTCTTCCACTTTCTATGCATGTGCCCCTGGGGGAGTTGGTCAACTTCTCTGGAGCCTCAACTATGTTTGTGTATAGAGGTAGATAATGTTGTCTATGTCTAGGGCTCTGATTGGGTTGAAGGAGATTATGTATGCAAAAGGCTTGGCCCAATGTCTGGCAAATGGGAGTTCAGTTACTGCTGGATACACCACCACCACCATTGTCAAGTGATTCTCCCAAAGTTTTTACTTTTCTAATGACAGCTTTTGTTCTTGATGATCCTTTTCAAGATGTGTACATGCCAAATGGTCTTGGCAGATAAAGATAGGGTCTCTCTGTAGGGCAGAAGGAACGTGTGTTTCCTGAGCAGAATAATAAAGATAATGTTTTCTCCAGGATGAAGATTGGGCAGTTTTGCTAGCAGCACCTTATAAAACTGGGGTTTCTAGTCAGGCATAATGGTGCATACCTATAATTCCCAGTACTTGGGAGGCAGAGATAGGAAGATCGCAGGTTTGAAGCTAGCCTCAGCAACTTAGCAAAGTTCTCAGCAACTTAGTGAGATCCTATTTCCAAATAAAAAATATAATAGGGCTGGGGGTATAACTTGGAGGTAGAATGCCCTTGGGTTCAATCCCCAGCACCACAAAAACAAAAAATAAAACAAAAATGGGGTTTCCTATGCTTGGGGTCCCCCCGCTGTGAAAGATGCTCTGCATAGACACCATCTGCCTGGGCTCCTCCGTGTTGCCCCCATGGGACAGGAGTAACATGGGAGCCAGTGTAAATGATCTGGGGCATGCCCCTGCTGTGCTGAGCAGGACCGGCCTTTGCCACCCACACAGGAGTTCTGTGACATCTGCCAGTATCTGTGAATCTCCACCAGGCTCACGTGTTAGCTTGCAAGTGAAGTACAATTTCTGACCATTCTCAATGCTGCTTCATCATCACCACCACCATCATCATCATCCTTTTGGGTAAGGAAAATGGTAAAAACAATTATTAAGGTATTTATACTATGTGAAACTCCTTGTATGATTCAGGGGTACTGTTCCTTCTGAAGGCACTACTTTAATATACATGGACTATGACTAATTTATTACACTCTCACTCCGAATCATGAAGAAAAGTGAAAATTAAATCGACTGGGAAGGTGTTTTATATGTCACTTAACTTAGGGTGTGTTGACTGGATATGAGTTAACCTGACTGATTAAATATAGAATCACATTTAAGTTACAAATTGCAGATTTGTGCTCTCCTTGTTAACATAAGCAGGCTCACTTCTTTCTGCTGGGTTTGAAGGCACAGAACTCAAAGCCAGAGCCACCCAAGCCATTTGGATGTATATTGTATGCCATGATTTTGTTGAATGTGTTTCTTATCTATGTCATTTTGGTTAAATGGTTTGCAGTAAGTCAAAATAACAATAAAAAGATTAAAACATCTCTCCCAGAAAGTTTGTTTACCAAACATTTTTCTTGATGTCTTAGTAGTAAAACAATTTTATACATAGAGTCTCAATTTCCTTTCTTGTATTTTTCACAAAGCCCCCTTCCCATTCCTTCTTTTTTTTTCTTTTTGGTATTGGGGACTGAACACAGGGACATTCTACCTCTGAGCTACATGCCCAGCCCTTTTTATTTTTTATTTTGAAACAGGTTCTTGCTAAGTTGCTGAGGGTCTAAATTGCTTACCTCGAACCTGTGACCCTCCTGTCTCAGCCCCCCAAGTATTGGGATTACAGGTGTGCACCACCACACCTGGCACAAAACCCCCTTTTCCCCTGCATGGGAATACATAGCATAGCTCCATTTGTTAAGGGGGCAAGTTGAGAGAGACAGAAGGGAATCAAGTCAGGCATAGGGACCTTGCTTTAAGTCCTGACTCCATCTTTTATTAACTCAGTGACTGGCCTTGGAGAGTGAGCCCCAGTTTCCTCATCTGTAAAATGGGCATTATAACACAAACATCATGAGTTGCTTACAGGTTTAAATAAAAGAGAGTACTTTGTGCTTTTATAGTAACACTAGTAAAATGTGTTTCTATAAAACAAGAAAAGAAAGGATAGATGATCTACTCAGTAAATACCATCGGTGCAAGAATGCTTCTGGTAGATGTTAGGCTGAATTAGAAGTAATTCCTGCCTACAACTGCCCTTTGGCATTTTGACCTTGACTTGTTCTGAACAATTAAAAAAGAAATAAGTGCATAGAATTTATTTTATTTTGCCTTGGGGATGCTGATTAAGACATGTTTACTACACTTCTCAGTGAGGCTTTGACAAAGACCTGGGCAGAACATTTGTTTTCTGCCTAAGTTCCCAGATAATTTTGTCTTGCCCAGAGGAATTCAATGGTTTTATTCATGAACAATATCAACCATGCAAATTTCCTGTTGTGCTGTGGCTTCCAGAAAGTTCAAAATGAAATCTGTCATTCAATGTTTAAAATCCAGCAGTTCCCTTTAATAACATTAATCACAATACTGATAGCTGCCATTTATTTAGCACCAACAGTATGCCGGGTGTTTTTCATTAATCATCTCTACTCTTCACATGGATCCTGTGAAGTAGGTGTCGCTGTCTCCATTTTGTAGTTTTGATCTTTCAGTCTGTCTGGGCTTTCTGAACCCTGAATGTTCTCTCTCTCTCTCTCTCTCTCCCTCTTTTTTTCTTTCTTTTTTATTTTTGGTACTGGAGATTGAACCCAGGGGCATTCTACCTCCGAGCTATAACCCCAGCCCTTTTTTATTTTGAAATAGGGCCTCACAGGGTTGATGAGAGTCTCACTACTTGTTGATGCTGTCCTCGAAACTGCGATCCTCCTACCTTAGCCTCCCAAGTACTGGGATTACAGGCATGAACCACCACACTTAACCTATGCAGCACAAGTTTATTCTGTGTAAGAAAATAATACATAGCAATGGAAGTTAACTATGATTAAAGCATAGGACATGTAAGTAAGTAAGGTCAAGTCAAATTTTGACTATCACCTGACAGTATGCAATGTGGTTCCATGGCTAGCAATGCCCGATTAAAACACACACACACAAACAAACACACACACACACACACACGTTTGCATATAAACTTACACAGCTGTAAAGCACACTGTGCAGAGCTTCTAGAGATGCTGTCTGAAAATTCTACACTCACAAAGCCAGCTTCTACCCTGATCCGTTACATCTGCTGTACTCTCAGCCTAGAACATCTTCCTTGTTTCTACTTTTTTAAAAATTTAGATTATTTTATTAGTGCATTGCAATTATACATCATAGTAAGGTTCAATGTGATTAAAACATGCACGCACACAGCTCTTGATGTGTTTCCCTCCACCTTCTTAATTCACTGCTACTTATTCTTCAAATTCCTAAATAGCTTTCCCTTCTACCGAGCGGTCCCACTCACCGCACTCCACGACTAGTCAAATCCCTCGCATCCCCTCACAGGCACCCAGCATCTTCCCTTCAAAGTGAAAGCCACAACACAAAAGAGGGATTTTCACCAGATGAGTCAGCAAATTGTTGGCTGATGTATTTTGATGGAGGTGGAGTGTGGAGATGTGAGCGAGAGCATGGGTGTTGGGGACTTTGTGAGGGGTGGTACTGGGGATTGAACCCAGGGGCACTCTACCATGAGCTACACCCCCAGCCCTTTTTATCTTTGTATGTTGAAACAGGGTCTTGTTATGTTGCTCAGGCTGGCCTCGAACTTGACATCCTCCTGCCTCAGCTTCCCAAGTAACTGGGATAGGAGGATGCTTTTGAAATGAAAAAGGCCCCAAATATCCCTTCATTCTGGTATTGAATTACTGAGGGAATAAACACACATTTAGGGGACCCTTATTAAGTGGACACTCACTCATATGGTTACCTTCTCACCTTTTCAAATGGAGAATTTGAAGCTGCTTCACTTCCCCAGGGTGTACCATTATTTCCCAAGGGTCTCTGAGCACGTGTCAGCCGTCCTTCTCTTTCCTGCTGTTTTCTGTGTCCCCGAACTAGGTCACCACCAGCAATACTCCTGCCCTGCTAAGAGGCCCTAGTCCTCTGACTCAGAGGAGGACCCAAGGTCACCTGGGAGTGAGGAAGAGCCCTCCTGCTGGAGAGGCCTGTGTGATAGTTGGTCTGGTTTGTCAACTTGACCCTCCTAAGATCATGTGACTTTGGTTGTGTAACAGCAGATTGAACCGGAAGTCCTGCCCTAAATGTGGGCAGCAGGGTTCTGATAGGTGCAGGACTTAGATAAAAGAAGGAGAAAGCCACATAGAGGGAGCCGCGACTCTTCCTGAAGAAAATGCGTCTGCTCTCGTCTGAGATCATCGGTCTCCAACTCTGCCATTTCCTTGAAGAGCTTCTTGATCTTCTGCTCTTGTCTGAGATCATCGGCGTCCAGCCTTCGAGCTGAAACTTCACCATTGTTTCTCCGAAGAGCTTCCTTATCTTCACATCTTGGACTGGACTGAATTGGTGGTTGCTTCAATCCTAAGGCTCCAGCTCTTAGACCGCCCGACCAGCTACTGAGTCCTCTGATTCTTCACGTGCAGTCGAAACTCAGGACTACATTGTGAGCTGATCTAATAA